>CAJNIZ010012069.1:14878-34019 GCA_905231905.1 Symbiodinium pilosum | reverse complement strand
TCCGAAGTACTGCGTTTTGCAGTTTTTTCTTAGTTCTCCAGTTACGGGACAGCCAGAATAACGGGTCGTCAAATACATGAAGCGCGCGTAGTACTACTACTACTACTACTACTACTCCTACTACTACTACTGCTACTACTACTACTACTGCTACTACTACTACTACTACTACTGCTACTACTACTTCCTTCCTCATCGCTAGAGAAGAGTCTTCTCCATTGCGGCGGCACCACTTTTCGTGGCGGCGGTTGCTTAGCCACGCCCTTTGGGCCCGATGACGGTCAATGAAAAGCCTACATTTGAAATGCAAGCGCAAAGAACATCTAACAATAAAATATGGGGTCGCCAAGTATGGCCAAGCACCCCTCCAGAATCGCCCCGTGGGGCCAAGCACTCCGGATTTGCATCATTAGCACATGGAGATCCAAAATTGCAACTGAATAAAACTCTGTAAAAGCCGCTCGGCATTAGCTGGACACATAAAAGGACTGAGCTATGCACATACGAGGTCCCGTCACGACGAAGACACGAGCGTCCTCAGTGTCTTGTAGACATGATTTCAGAGCCCGTACCCTCCCAGGCCGACAGCCCATGGAATGCCCCGCGTCCGGCAACACTTCCATGCTGAAATCAGTCATGGCCGTAGACCAGGCTATATACAAGCACTCTACAAGAAACTTTAAGGGCAATCAAGCATGCGAAGACTGGCTCATACGTACCTGACAGGCTCCGTAGGCGCAAGCAAGGAAGCTCAAGCATGTCATCCAGGAAAGCAGTGTTTTCGGTACGCGATCGCACTCTGCGCAGTCATCTCTTCCGAAGCCGAAAACCCATCTTAGTCAACTGCAAGGCTGCATGTCCAGGTAGCATTTCAGGGTTCCGGATATTGTAGGCAACAAGAATAGTCCTCTCCCCCCCCCATGGAAGGGGTCATGTAGCAGCGGGAACACACTACCAGCAATCCTCGAAGTGCCCATGAATGAAGATCCATGGCGGTCCTCCACAAAAAGCTCACCTCCAGAAAACTGAGTCACTGGGAGCGCCAAGTTAGTCGAGCGGGCATGATTGTGACAATCACGGTGCAGGGCAGCTTTATGTTCCGAAGCAAGGAAACGCTTGAGAAGCACATGTCGGGGCGCACGCCTCTTGCTACAGAAACAAGTACCAGCACCAGGATCTCAAACTCGAGCGTCACCAAGCGCAGACCTGCGTGCGGACCATGAATGTAGGCCCCCTGCCGTAAAGGCCTTGGGTGTGAGCCTGCTGCCAAAGTTGCCGCAGCCATGTATGTTTCTGAAAGAGGACGGGAGCTCCTCAGCCATCATGGCAATCAATTCACCTGTGACCATTCCCCTAGCCAGCGCTTTCTTAGCCTCTGCCTCAAGGCAGCTACGTGGCTGGAAACATCCCAGATCTATGTTGTCAGGTAGTAGCGTGTTGTAGTGGATCCGCGGCGCTACTACTACTACTACTACTACTACTACGACGACGACGACGACGACGACGACGACGACGACGACCACGACGACAAGCAGCAGCTGCAGCAGCAACAAGAGCAGGAGTAGACTGAGAAGTTGCATCAGCAATAAGAGTAAGAAGAGCAACAGCAGTAGGAGGGTGGCCAATCAAACAAGCCCACTTGCTGTCCTATCAACTGGTGTCAAGTATCACCGATTTCCAAATCCCGTGGCCAGCTCAAACAGTGATCATCCAGAACAAATTGAAACTGCGCATGAAATGTGTAAGTGCTGAGTGAAAAGGCGACTAATTGCGTGCGGCAGGAAGCCTTAGCCCAGGGTGAGTGAGGGTTTAACCTTTTTGGCAGCCTGGCCGCCAGTGGGTGAGGGTGCCTCGCAGGGCATGTCTGCAACTTAAGGATTCTGCCACAACTCAGGCACTCCCACCCGCTGGGCACGCAGAGGAGGAACGCGAAGGATGAACCCCCAAAAAAAACGGAGATCGTGCGCTGCACGAATCCCTGCAACCTCCGCCGCACATTGCATCTTCCTGAGACGCCATCTTGATGAGATGCGAATTCCGCAGCTCGTGCACCGCACGGTGACAGCAACAAAGGACAAAAGTAAGACCTGCCAACATTCGTGGGAGCAAAAGCCGCCGTCCTTCAACGCAAGGGTGATGGAAGAGTGGATGGGTTAAATTGCCTCCCTGTGTAGGCTCCATTTCTTGAACATAAGGGACAATCAGTGGGTGAATAAGTGTTTTCCCTCCAAACTGCCTTCACAGCCTTATGTGATCCTTATTTTGTTTGGGCGATGGCTTTGGGGGAGGGGGCGCACTTCCATAATTCAGAAATCCGTTCGGGTGACCTTCCCTCAAACATGCACGGGATGGATGACATGAAGATGCTGGAGAAACTGCGCTTTGGCAGCCAGTTTTGGACCTTGGGTCTTGCCCCTAGCCTCTCCGACTGCACCAAAAGTGCATTCGCTCAACAAGAACAGCCTGCAAATGGCAGGATCTTGCTGGAAATTGCGCGCAAGACTAGCCACCACTGCGGACGTGACAGAATCAGCCAAACGGTTTGCTTCAAAAGTTCAAACAGGAAGATCACTATCACCAGGAGCCACAGCAACTTGATACGTTTCTCCCTGGTCTGGGTACGTATATGAAGACAAAGGGCCGCGTTCGCGAACCTCTGGATGACCCTACTGAAAGGACCGAAGCTTCTGCTACCTTCTGACACAAGAGGCTGTCACAAGAACAGACATGCTCGACTTCAACGAACTTGAGAAGCATGAGAAGTGCCCATCCCTCAGCTCTAGGGACAATCTGAGCGTTGCCAGCCCTAGTATTCCCGGATGAACAGCTGCCATGCTCCAAGCACAAACCCGACGTCGCCCATCCTGATGGCTGCTGCCCCCACACCGTCAGTAGCAAGCACAACGTGTTCAGGATGCGCTGTACAGATGCGGTCAGCGAAAAAGCAATGTCATCCGGATTAACAATAAGGCTTTGCCTCTGAGTCCCAGTTTGGCAAATTGCCTAGTCCGTTACGTCAGATTAGAGTTTCAGAGAGAAGCAAAACACACGGCAAGTGCACAGCGCAGCCCTTTGTTTTTCACCTAATGACTATGTCCAGTGGCAGGACAATTCAGAAACAGGTAAGAAGTCTCTGAAGGGTCGGATAGAAGATGCCCACGGAGACAAACAGCATCGCGGGCAATGCTGGCAGCGGTTACGCAGACGGCAGCACAGGGCGAGACCACATTGGCTCCAGACCCACCCAGGAAAGTCCAAGGCAAAAGTCCAGACAAAGACGGCAGGCCTGTGGGCCAAGACAAACACAAGGAGGGCGGAAGCCCAAGGGCAGAAAGCCAAAAATGCAGGTGAAAACCGGGGGATGGCAGGTGGGAAGGCTGCCAAGAACTTGAAGCTGATGGCTGCAGGGGCGGGCAAGTGTTTTTGCAGCATCAGCCTTGCTGTTGCGACAGTTTGCCGAACGCGCAGACACACGTACAGAATCGCTTGGCAAATTCACTAGTCCGTCACCAACGTACAGAATCGATTGGCAAATTCACTAGTCCGTCACCTAAAATTAAAGTTTTAAACAGAAGAAATGAGTTTTAAACAGAAGAAATGCACGCAGCCTGTGCAGAGCGCAGCCCCTTGTTCTTGAACGCGCTGCGAAGGGTTCCTCGTTTTTTCCACACCATATTCCAGGCTCTTGATCTCTTCCTGGAGATGAAGCAAATACTGAACAAGTCTCCTCCAGGCAAAAATCAAGTCCTATGGGAGAGGTCCGTCCGGTGGCTGCACAGTTCGTCAGCCTGTTCTTGTGTGATCTCTGCCGGCCTCCAGCCAATCAAGCACTCCGCCTTTTGGCTCGTCTATAACATGGCATCCAAGCATCTTATCTTTTGCTCCATGATTGTAGAAGTGGAACCGGCG
This sequence comes from Symbiodinium pilosum, assembly GCA_905231905.1. Classification (NCBI taxonomy): domain Eukaryota; class Dinophyceae; order Suessiales; family Symbiodiniaceae; genus Symbiodinium; species Symbiodinium pilosum. Next base: position 30,110 of record CAJNIZ010012069.1, on the reverse strand, counting down.
GCCAGTTGATTTTCTCGCCCCTCAGGTGACCTTGGGGTCTTTAAAGCGCACCGACAGCGCTGAGCTGTTGCGCGCGGACGCGGCAAAAGGGCTCGACAGGCTGGTCAAACCGGACGCGGCGCAGCCCGTGTTTTTCAATCTAAGTCAGCTGAAGTCCTTGGGGCCTCCAGAAGATGATTGTCAAGGACATGTTCCAGGCCCTCTCCACGCATGAGGAGGCCAGCCTTGAGGACGCCATCATCAACATGGGCGGTCATTTGCGCTTGCTACGCTCAGATCACGCAGAGGCAAGGCAGGGGCTTCGGCGCGCCTGCAAGGTCTGAGCACATCCCCTTGGCGCTTTGTGGAGCCAGAGGTGCCAGCTGCGCAACAAGGACATCCTGCCGGTTAAGCTGGAAGGCTGCACCTGGAATTGGTCAAGGCAATCTGAGTCTGGCGCATTACAGGTCATTCAGGGAGGATTTCAAATATAAGTATGGTGCCACGAAGAGCCAGCTTGAGAGGTCTCTTCCAAGTTCGGCGCTGGCTTCCTACTTGGAGACTTCTACTTCAGCACCTTGCTGACGGGGACGGCTGTCCCACACCGATTCTCCTGCGCAGCAAGGCGGAGAAGGGGCCTGCTGTTTGCGTTGGCTTTCCGGGCCTATGATGAGCCGGATGAGACCCAGGAGCCGGCAGAGGTCTTTAAGGCCGCTGCGCACGGACTTCGCGCACTGAGGACGGACCTCGGCCCTCCTTGTTCGCGAGATGGCCCAGAAAAGTGAAATTGCAACGGCCGTCAGGCTGGGCATGACGCTTTGTAATTCCCGAATGCGTAGCAGAAGGGTTCCCGTTTTAAGGTTGGGGTCCAGGGGTCCAGGAGGCGACGCGAGATCGTTGCGTTTGCGCACGCGTTTTCAAGCGTCTGCAAGCGTCCGCGAGCGTCCGCAGGCGTCCGCAAGCCTTCGCAAGCGTCCGCGGAGGGTCGGACATGCCGGAGGGACGAAAATCGTCGCGAAACGCAGAACTGTCATCAATTTTTACTTTTCGTATTGCAAAAGTGTCTGGACTCGTCTTGCGTCTTCGCGCCTCAAAAGTGCCAACAGTCACAGGGATCGGGGGGGTCGTGGTCGCGAAACCCAGAACTGTCCTCACCTTTGGACTCGTCTTGCGTCTTCGCGCCTCAAAAGTGTCAACAGTCACAGGGATCGCGGGGGTCGTGGTCGCGAAACCCAGAACTGTCGTCACTGTTGGACTCGTCTTGCGTCTTCGCGCCTCAAAAGTGCGAACAGTCACAGGGATCGGAGGGGTCGTGGTCGCGAAGCCCAGAACTGTCGTCACTTTTGGACTCGTCTCGTCTCTTCGCGTCTCAAAAGTATCAACAGTCACAGGGATCGGGGGGGTCGTGGTCGCGAAACCCAGAACTGTCGTCACTTTTGGACTCGCCTCTGGAGAGAGGAAAGGAGAGAGGAGAGAGGAGAAAAGAGAGATGAGAGGAGAGAAGAGAGGAGAGAGGAGAGAAGAGAAGAGCAGAGTGGATAGAAGAAAGGAGAGAGGAGAGGAGAGGAGAGAAGAGAGAGGAGGAGAGGAGAGAGATGATCCCGGACCTAGTCTCCTAAGTGGTTTCGCCCGTAACGTGTCATTATCATTGCATGTATTTTCACGTGTCTGCATTCGGGTTCGTGGCTCCTATCTGGTTCTTTTTGCGCGGTACGGATATCTCGAATGTGGAGGTGGGCCAAGGGGGGGCAGATGAGAATGCCACCAGTCCTCGGTCGCCGAGGCGCCGATCGATGGGACTTTCACGCCTCCAGCCAGCGCGGCCTTGCTGCAGCGATCAGCCAGGGCGCGGGCCTTCTGGCGGCGATGAAGAGGACATATAGGTCCGATAGAGATGACCTTTGACAAAGAGTCCAAAGCACGGAGAACAAAGAGGGCCATCGAGCAAGCTAACGAGCACGCCATCTTCACCCCAACAGCGCAGCGTCCCCAGCTGCGGAGCAAGGAGCTCACTGATTCTTGTTGGTCCACAGCCCTGGAACAACAGGTGAAGTCTCCCAATTTCACTGGAAGGATTCTGTCTGGCGCAAGATCAGGATGGAGATCATTGGGGTTCACAAGTTGGCGCAGAGCATGGCCTATGGCCTACATTAATGACCCGCAGCATCTGGCCCAGGTCTCCACCATGTTCGCACAGCGGACGCCCGTGAACTGCAACTTGTCCTTCATGTGGAAGAGGCCACTCATGTTCTGGTTCGTGTTCTCGTGGAACTGCAAGTTCGCGGGGTGCGCATTGTTGAGGATCTCGGCCCTCTCTTCCTTGAGCAAAGCGCTGCAACGAGACAAAACCTCTCCCTTGAGGGGCAGTCCCCAAACGAAGCCCATCTCCGTCTCAGTGCAACCATAGACACGGCAAGTTGCCGGCCACTAGACATGTGTCTTACTAAACAAGTCTACCACCGTCAAGCATGGCACATCCGAGCGGACCTCGTCCTCGAAGGTCTTGAGGGTGGCCATGGTGGGCTTGGCGCCCGATCTGCAGCTCATCCATCCAGGTCATGAGAAGCTCGACATCCGGCTCGACCCAGGTGTAGTATTGATGCCGGGCATGGATTACACAGGGAAAGAACCTCAAAGCAGTCCACTGTGGGTTCAATGCCCATAGAATTCTCTGGCAGCTCGTGCTCTCGTCGTGTAGGTAATTGCCGGAGCCAAAGCGAAGCCAACCCCAGCCTGCCTATCCGCGAGCACCTCCTCCACCGCCGTTAATCTAGCAAACAGGTAACTTCTTGGCTGCTCTCTGCCAGAGGAGGCAGTTCCGGCTCACACCCAGCGGACTCGGTCATGACGATGTCCTTGTCATCTGGTAGCTCTGGGGAAGCCGCATCCAGGCGCTGGATCTTTGCGAGGTAGTCAGGTGTCTCTGCCATCCAAGTGAGGAGCTCGTCATCTTCAAGCAAGCCCAAATTCGAAGCCATTCGGAAGCATGAGATCACCCTGTTGGTCTTTATCCTTTGTGGCTTCCAACTGGTGACCTTACAGCAAGGCAGTCCACAATGAATGCCATGTCAACATCCACTAAACTTGATGATGTCCAATGCTCGTAGCCAGAAGCCGGTAAGGCGGACTTGCTGGCCATGTGGCTGACTCAACACTGCAAAAACAGACAGATCCGAGAATCTCTGGGTCAGGATCCCGTGGTTACAAGGTCCAATACTATGATCAAAAATGGCAAGCGGTCCCGAGAAAACAGTTCAGACCGCAGCGTGCATGTGATGACTTGGCCCTGCAACTATCGAGTTGGAAAGCGCTCGCACTGTCTACTCTTCCATTTTGCGCTTGGTGAAAAACTGAGCACAAGGAGGGCTTCTATGAAATATGGCTCTGACCAACCAAACATGGTACCTTCCAAGTTATGTTACAAGCCAAACAGCAAGACAAGAGCTCTTCGGCTGTCAAGTGCCATGAGCAGGAGCCTTGGAGTAAGCTCTCGAGGATCGCAGAATTATCTCGTCCGTCTTTCGGACGGCCTCTCCAAGCAATTGTCAGATAACATGTGGAAAACGAGGGGCAAACTTGCACAGGAAACAGGAACCTCTGTGAGATTTGCAACTTGCTCGGCAGTTTTTGCAGCAATTTTCCTGGCAAGGCCATTCTTCGCAACAGTCAGCAACAATCAAACTTCGAAAAGAAGAGAAGGCATGCTGTTCTGAGACTGAGAGTTTGACGCTGATTCCACTAGCGGATTGCTCAGCCGGACTGCCTGGCAGATAACAAAACATTGCTAGATGCTATGGAAATCACAAATGCCGGCCTCTTCAAGCGGAAGATTCTCATCAAGCAGCTTCTCTTTTTGGATCCTCATACCCATGCATAGTTTCTTTGCAGCTGCGTGGAGAGTGTAGGGAATAAGGTGGCGGCGTAACTCCCAGCAGCTTGTGAATCCGTTCCAGGTTGTCGTCTCTTGCCTCCTGACAGGTTGACTGAGGTAAGAGCAAGTGCAGGTGGCAAGTGCTGACTGTGTACGTCAAACGTGTCCTGGGCAGTCTCGACCTGCAGATTGGCTCAGCTTGGAACGACTCACAGCTGAGTATATGACAGCGTTGATCCTGATTCACTTCGCCTGATGCTTGGCGCTGGCCGCCTGAAGCAGCGCGTCCTCAAAGTCCTCTGTGAGTGCCTGGCGATATTTGCATCCAACAGCAGTGTTGCTGCTCGCAGCGATCTTCACGATTTCGAAGCCTCTGCTGTAGCCAACTCCTTCTTGCTGTGGCTCAAATCATGCAATAGCTGTGAGAAGTTGCCTTGCACAGGATAAGGTCAGGCACAGAATGCAAGAATTTCTTGCTTCGTCCAGGCTACGTCGGTCGACTACCAGCCGCTCATGAACCTCTTTCAGGTGGTCGGTGACGTTGGAACCATTGGAGGCGTTGGAGACGTCGGTGACATTCTCCGTTGCATTGCTAGCTTCCATGTTCGAGCTTTTCTTCTTCTCAACTATTGCAGCTGCCCTTTTTTTGGATTTTGCTGCGTTGCCCTGGAAGATGCTCTTGATGGTATCAATGATACCATCTTCCTCGCAGGCCATGTGAACATTCTGACTAACACACTGTCAATATGGCTGACCGAAAAGAAGCCTCATTCACCGAGTCCAAGGACAGCTGCATCTGAAGGAAGTTGAACTCCTCAAGGCGGTGCCACCCCTAGAAAATGAAACTAGCAACTACCAAGGTTTCCTCCACTGCAGATACGCAATGAAAAATTAACTAACATCCCTCCCTTAGCAATCTTGGCAGTCCTGAGCTTCGCTTGAGTAGCACTCCTCTTCCAAACCGTTAGCCATCATCAGGCATAGTCCAATGCCAGCGCATCCTGGAGCGGCTATTTGCAAGCAAAGCAGTCTGGCACGCCACAAAGCCATGAAATGGCCGGATGATTGTTTGCAAAGAACAGAAAATGTACACGCTCAACCTTAGCTGAGGAACTCCGAAGCATCATATCTGCCGTCGACGTGGCTCAAAGATCAAAGCAGCGAAAACATAAAAAACGGATCAGATGACTCGACTAATTGACAGTATTCATCTCGGTTCGGTAAAAATTTAGAGCTTGAGCCCAAGCCCAGCATAACCCAAGTGGTCAACAGTCACGAATGCACTCTCAAGGTCAAAAGCGTAAAATCTGCGCCAGGCAGACATACACGTCTCACCCCTGACAGGAATATCGACCTTAGGCACAGAGCTGGCCGCAAGTCTCAGAAAACTCGGGATGTCTTAGCCCTTAACTCGCTCGAAGGAAAGAGGGCATCGAAGCTTCAGTTTGTTCGAAAGAACACAAGTGACCTGAGCCAAGTGTGCAAAACTGAGAGATGAATCCAGACAACAGCGGCCATGCCTCCTCATCATCGTCGTCTAGCTTGGGAGCATCAGGCATAGGAGCTTCTGCTTCGGGCTCTGCTGGGGCATCCTCTGGAGGAGGTTCTGGCTTGGGTCCCAGATCGAACTCCTCCATCTTGATGCCCCTGAATTCAGCACTTGATTCATGAAGCCTTAAACCTCTCTGAGGACCAGACCAAGTGTCTTTCAAGAGCATGCGGACCCTTCGCAAAGCATCCTCCTTGCAGGGCCAATACACTACAAACAGCCAAGCTAAAGTGAAGAGCAGCCACCCTGTAGCTCAGCAGGAAATCGCTGCACGGTCACATCCCTAGGGCTGTGCGGGGTTTGGCTAATGTCGAGAACCCCCTCCCCAAGGATGTCGTTTCACCGCATCTTGCTTGTCGGACCCACCAAGAATCTGGCTAGGCACCTAGTACATGGCCAATGGTATCTCTCACTGACTTTCACGCTGTTGGTCCCAGCATGTGGGGCTGCAAAATGGCATATCAAAGCCGCACTCTACGCTCCAACTGAGGTAAAACACAACACCAGCCGGAATCGAAAAGATCTTCCAAAGGCATACAGTTGTGTGAGCAACCTCTCTGAAGCACGAATGTGGCAGATCCTCCTCACAAGCCGGAGTATCGTCTGCAATCAGTGACGCCGTTTTGGGCTGGGTATGGACCTGACGTGTTGGATCAGCTTGCCTCTAGCCACAAGCAAGCTAAGTACAAGTACAGCACAAAGACACACAAAGGATTCGAAGTGCTGCGGAGTGGCCAAAGCTACGGCGTAGCTGGATGGATGCTCATCTTCAATAGTGATAGTAACACCTTGTGCTTTCTCAGGCACCAGTGTCAGGATAGCAGAGATGGTGTAGGCAAGGTGCTGTTCATGCCAGGTCTAAGGCCAGCCGAGACGTCCTTCGGGACCTTGCAGGCAAACAATATTGCAGCCGTTGGGTGCGGCTCTTGTGCGGTGAACTGGCATGACATGCTGCAAAGGCAAAACAGCTCGCCAACTAAGGAGCATGCTAACAATCTTTCCTAGCTGACCTAGCTGTCCATGTTCTACTGCCCATGATGACAAAGCGCTTCAATTTGCTTCAGACATAGTATCTTGCATCCACGCAGCCAGGTCACAGCAATGTGTCATACCTCTCTGGAGGCAGCTATTGCAAGGCTGGGTCACGGCAATTGCCCTCGATCTGGCTAACGCGAACAGCAACTGCTGTCTGGTCTCAAAGTAGGATCCTGGACCTACTTTCCAGACTGGTTGAGGGTGCTCAATGTGCCCAGAAGCACAGCAGGAACATAACAAACTTCGCGCACACTCGTCACCTCTGCTCTTGAGGCTCTTCTGCCTGTTGTGGTATTGCAGGCTTACTGTCAACTATGAGATGAGTATATAATGATACGCTGCCAGAACTCCGGCCATGGCTCCTGACCAACAACTACCTGGGAGATGTCAGCACCTGCTCGCTGCGTGATGCTGAAGCTTCTTCAGCGAATTGCCTGATGGCACAGGGCTTGCCCTTCCCATATTCCGCACTAGATTGGCCATCCGTAGTTGGTGCTGGCTCTTCAGCTGAGCAGGATCTGTCGTCGCTGGCTATGCCTTGAGGCTTTACCTGTGCCATAGCAGGGCTCCCTGACCAAAGCCTTGCTACGGACTCCCATGAGCACGCTGGCTTCCAGGACGCCACATGGCATCAGGCATCCTTCATTGAGCAGTGCAAGGCCACATTCAGAAATTCTCAAGTTAGCTCAGGTGAAAAGGCTGGCTGCAGCACCACTCTTTCCAAACTACGGAGAAGCTGGGATGCGACGCACAATCTCTGCACACAGCTCCGGGTCTCTGACGTCTCTTCGTACGTGGCCTTCTTCTGGAGGATCTATTCTAAACACCTTCCAACAAACTTGCATTTGCATAATGAGCACCTTTCGTCAACGGCATGTTTGGAAACTGCTGACTGTTCCACTTGAAATTCCTCCAAGTGCACAACGGACATGCAAGCAAATTGTCAGCAACGAGACTTGAGCTCATGATCAGAGACGTGGCACGCCAACAACCCCTCAACCGTGCTACCCTTCTTGATATTTTGATATCGAATGTGAAACTCAAGCAAAATACGCCCAACACTCTGCCAAAGAGATCCCCAAAGCCAGACCAGTCATGAGAGCAATCCGACAATTCAAATGCGCAAGTCTCGGGTTGCATGCTCACCTGCACAACTGAATAAAAATAGTCTGTACATGCGCGCGCGAACGAGAATTTCCAGACCGAGAACTTTGAGTGTTCGAAGACCGACAAACTCAAGATCTTGTGAACTTGGGATTTTTTCCTTCGCAATTTCAGGTCTGCGTTGCCAAAGCCTTGCAGCCTGACTTGTTTTCACATGTTCGGAACGATTGGTGAATTCCAATCTTACTGGGCCATAAGAGATTGTGCACAACAGATGCATTATGGGGTTTTTGTATGTGGGACTATACTGGACTAAAAAACGCCCCCTACGTCCACTGTTAAGGGTCCTTTGATAATGTTAATACTGACAATAGCTCATATAGCGCAAAAGCTGCACGACCAATTTTGCTGTGAACACTCCGAGCATGACTCAAAATAGTGCACTTGTGAAAGGTGATGATCTGAACAAAGGTGCCCGTGCCAAACCAACTTCTTCCGGTCAATCTGCAAACTATAGCACACGGCAATAAAAGTCACAGCTCGAGAATGCATTTTTCCTTGCGATTTTAAGTCCAGCCTCCTGCTCCCTCCACAACTACCCGCCCCACTGCACCAAGCCCCCTACACCCCAACCTCAGAACCAAATGCTAAACCCTACACCGTCAACCCTACCCTCAACCTGCTAAACCCTGACCCCAAGCTTAAACGCTGGTCCCTAAAACCTACATCTTTACCCCCCGAACCCTAAACCTAGTCGGTGCACTTGCTCAAACCACTATCCTGAGCCCCAACCTTCAAATCTAGACCCAAAACTCTGCACCCTGACCCCCGAAGACATGTGACTGTAGGGCACTCATACCCACGAGGACGATTCATTTTGTCACAATGAGCTCGTGGATGCCAATCTTTCGGAACCAGCCGCAAGGGTACACCAGTAGCTGTGCAAAAGGGGGCTAGTGATTGGACATCGCCGCACGATCACCACCCTTGCAAGATGATTTACCGGCCAGATATGGTTTTCAGGAAAATAATTGTTCGGCATTTTGAATAGCATTTGGGGTGTCATTCACTCTGCCATTTTCTTTGTCATTCTCCTTCTGGGATGTCATTCCACGTGACGTTGTTCTAACATGTTGGTGGAGGGGAGTCCTCCTCCTGCGCAGCGCCGTTACAAGACGGCATTGGGATCTGTGTCGAAAAATTATAGACGCAGCCGTGTCACTGCTAGCAAGCGCACAAGAAGCCTTTGGCAGCACTAGTCACTAGTTCACGAGAGAAGCGCAGCTTCGTTAGACATCGCATGGGCATCGGCAGCAGCACCAACATCAGCATCGTCCTCATCAGCGTTAACATCCTCAGCTCAGCAGCACCTGGACTGGCAGCAGCACGGGCAGCATCACTGTCGCCATCACCAGCATTCTTGCCATCAGCATCGGCCTCAGCAACAACATCGGCAGCATCATCATAATCAGTCAGTGTCACTATCAGGATCAACATCAGCTGCATGAGCAGCTGAAGTGGAATCCATACACTTACACGCAGTACAAGGCTGAAGCTCTACCCGCTAGTACCCTTGTTGCTATATGGGGTGTAGTTTAGGAAGTTTATGGCCCAGGGCGTTGCGGCAATGCATCGGCACTCACAAGGCTGATGCGCACGTCCCAATCACCACGCAGATGAATACAAAGCACGGGAGGCTGCTTCTTTCCTACTGAACCTACTCACAAAATCGCACACCTGCGAGTGAGAAGATGAATGTAGACAACGCAGGCTGATTTCTTTGTGCCGTTGCAATACATCGGAAGAGTGTATTGTCATGATTCACAACAGGTGTAACACATGGCAATCTGGATGAGAACGCCCTAGCCGTAGCGGTAGCGAAGATGGTCGAAATACTGAGTGTGTGCACTAAATACACTAAGTACTACTAACTAACTAGCTAGCTAACTAACTAACTAACTAACAGTGATGTCGGATAATGTTCATCAACACAGGATTGCACTGGCACGCACGTCAATAAACAACCAGCTGCAGACTGATTCTTTTTCTTGGCTGACAAGCTCGCAACATCAAAGATGGTCTGCACGTAGGCACACGATCGCAGGCCACAAGACTCCACTGTTCTTTGTACTCCCCGCGGCCAGAGTGAGGCAACCAGGACAAAAATTCCCAGCCCGCCACAGGAGTCGATATCAGCCTCTAGACCCTCGTCCCTAGCCTTTCCCTACATGGACCACAGCTGCGCTTACGTGATACAATGCGGGAACGAAGCTTCTAGTTCACCGTAAAGCTCTTGGCTCTTGCCACAAGTGGATACTGCAGTGATACTGCATAGGCCATAGGGCCTAGTGAGATGGGTTTGGGTTTAACATGTGTATGGGCCCGCATCAGAGTCATGACGATTGAATGTTGAAGTTGACAGTTACTGGACACTGGCCGGTCTTGTTCATGCCACTCAATCCCGTCCCGAGCTCAAAAGTGCTACACTGCTACACAGTCACTGGCTGCAGAAAGCTAAGACCCAAGACCTCACGCAATCCGGCGTGGATCCTCACTTGTGCAAAACGGGGCCCCACGCGCACAGATTCGTCGTAGAGACTGCTGCCTGAAGTAGTTGCACGCGGAAGCGTACATCTATTTGTCAGGATGCTGCCTACCCTCTGACGTCTGGAGTCTACACTCTACACTCCACGCGTTAACCGTTAACCGTCAACCGGTAAAATGGTAACCTGGCAAACATGGAGACAGAAACATACAGTTCAACACCCGGCCCCGCCCCCAAAAAGGCAACAACCCAGGTTGGGCACAAGCACAGTGGTCAAAATGTCCAAGGCTTGCTACGCTGCTACAGGCAGTCTGCAGGCGCCTGTGAAATGGATGAAGCTACTTAAGGATTTCACGCATCTCTTTCAAAATGCTTGGGTGAGTGTCATTGCGGCACAAGTCGAAGACATTGTCGTTCAAGAGCTGGTCGTAGGATTCCAGCTGCTTGCGCATGGTGTTCTGCGTATTAGCTTCGCTGCTTCCGTGCAAAGCCAACACGGCCACCAAGATCAGGCTCTCAACCACCATGTGCAGACGCTTCACCACACCACGGCGACGTCACGTGTGAGCAAAGTCTTCATGACATCCTGCAATTCCATTTCGTCGCGATTCTCACAAAATCGGTCCGAGAATCCTTCCGCTTCCGCGCACACTTGGTTTCAGGTGGGCGTTGGGCTTCAGAAGTGGGCTTTTGCTAGAAGAGATAGGCCAATTCAATAGGGTCCATGGCTTTCATGAAGGTCTGTTGGGCGTCGGGCGGAGGCAGCACTTGGTTTGGCTCGCTCTGTTGTGAGTCGAGTCGTGATAAAATTAATTTGCTGGGGCTTTTCAAGGATGCTGAAGTAACGCAGACGGATTGCGGCGGGTATGTGTGACACTGATTTGGCTGGCTGAAGCCGTAGTAAAACACACTACTTGACTTGAACGACTGAGAAAGATCGAAAGAACTAGAGCCACAGCAAGTGCTCTACAACTGACAGGTAGAAGTGAACTCTGACGCGCGAGCGCGCCAGACAAGTACAACATTCATCATACCAGAAGGCAGCGATGACCTCGAACATCTCGGCTAGCACTACGAAAAATCAACTATCAACGACGATTTTCATGAATGACACTTATTTAGGGTTGAGGGTTTCACTTCTTGTGACCTACCGTAGAGCAGTTACAGTTACAGTTACACTTGCTTAAGAACTTACGAGCTATCAGAAGCCAAGACACAGCCAGGAAAGGATCAGGTTGCTTGCGCAGCTGAGGCTGCAGTTGGAACACAGTCGAATCCGCAAGGGCCGTCGCGACGGCTAAGGACGCATTGGGCGAGAGGTCCTCACGCCAGAACTTCTCGCGCGACCTGCGCATATACCTGCACACGGCGGTCATCTCACCTGCCAACGTCTTGAACTTCGTTTCGAAGTTCTTCGCTCCGGCACGCACAACACCTTCATAGATCGGATTGCTGATGAGGACCTGGAGCCTCAGGGGCAAGTCTGTCTTCACGAACAGCGTGTAGGGGGCTTCCGAGCCTTGCTTGTTGGTCATGCTGCCTTGACCGAGGCTGCAATCTCCTGGCACGACGCGCGCGTTTGACGCAAATAGCCCAAGTACCTGCAGCCTGCGTCGTTGTTGAACCTCGCCTCCATCGTCTCGCCCAACTTTACGTTGATTTTTTGCACCGTGGTCGCCATCGGCACGGCGTTCTTGATGAGCGACGCCTGGAGCCTCATCAACTCCAGAACTCGACCGGCAAACGCAAACTGGGCCAAGCCGTGGAAGGTTGGCACGACGCCAATGATCTCCGCAACAGGCACACTGTCCTGCAAGGCCTGCACAGGCTTGCGCGCGCTATACAAAACTGCCACGCAGAGATTAGATTACATTACACTGATCTGACCTTGCTCGTAGAATTCCAGGCCCCTTACAACTCAGGATTCGCACGGGGAGATAGTTTAGTGGTTTAATTGCCCCCCCGCGACGCCTTCTCGCAAAGGCCCAACGCCAAGATCCTCGAACACTGGTAGACAGGCTTGTCGAAGCGACTGGCCTCCTCGGGCTCATGGTTGCGCAAGGGATTCATTTTGTTGAACAGCTCTAGCACACGCTCATGATCAAAGTTCTGGTCGCTGGCTTGGCCAAGGGCAGCCAGCAAATCCTGCCAGGCCACAACTGCGCGATGTGTAGAGAGCCAGCTTCGCACATCATCCATGGACGATGTGCTCCCGGGGAGCTCCTTGAAGATCTGCAAGCCAGCAAGGACCGCATCCACCACACCAGCTGCAACTGAAGCTGGATCACTGTCCACCACCCTTTCGGCGAACCTCTGCAAGGAAGAATTCCAATTCTTTGCCGATCACTCTGGAGGTGGTACTCCATACCGTTCCCGATACACCGGGCACATTGTCCCTACGGTAGACAAATAAGTCTCCGATTTGATAGTCGTAAAGGACAGGGGCGGCGTTCTTCGCAAGTGCTTTGGCAACACGTTTGGACGTTTCCAAGCGCAGAAATGCCTTTTTCGCCTCTGCCCTCGCTTGACAGCAGGTCCAAAATGGACTGGTTTCATCTGTCATGGCCTCGAGCGTGCCCAAGTCCTCTGTGTCGTCGAGCATTGATCCAGGTCGGCGAGGCGCCTTGCCAAAGACGTGTTGGGAAGGGCTGTATCCATGATGTCGAGTGAGGTCATTTTTGACTGACACGCACTCTGATAGTGCTTCTTTGATTCCATCCACTCCCTCTATCTGGGATTCTTGGGCCACACGGCGAAGAGTCGCCTTCAGGAATCCTCCATGTCTCTCCACCTTGCCGGGGCGTCTCAAGTGGTGCAAAGTGGATTTGAACTCCCTGCTGAGACAGGTACTTAGCACATGCCCCTTTAAAGGGCGCGCCTCGATCGGCAACGAAGCGCTTGGGCAAGCCTGCCCAGCTGAACCAGTGATCTTGTCGCGCACGCAGGATTGCGTTGGAGGTTGGTTGTCCTCCGCCTTCCACCAGCACGATCGCCTGCTGGAACGATGTTCCATACTCTAGCACATCTGCGCCGAGAGTATGATTAAACTCTTGACTCTTGACGTTGCAAGGATAGCAAGGGGTCACCAACCGGATGATGCCGTGGGTTAGGTTTTGCATCTTCACATGTACGGCGCAGTACGGCCTCCAGGACGTGGCCTGGGAGATGTCCGAAGGCCTTGCGCAAGCGACGTATGGCTACCCGAGTGCATTGAGGCGGCAACCGCCATGATCGGCGTCTTTCCTCCTCTTCCTTTGGCGCTCCTGGGAGAGCCATTTCCTCAAGGATAAGCTGTTCCCTCTCCTGAGGAATGAATGCGCCCCCTCCATCATCGAATGGAGTAACGTGTTGCATGGGGGTGTCTTTGTCTGGAACTCCGTCTGATAATGGATTTGGGAGGTCTTCAGCTGGAATGAGTTCCTCATCGTCATCACCCTGTATCTCTGCTGGATAGCAGGACCTAGAGGATTCTTCTACAGGAAGGAGTTCCTCATCTTCGTCTTCTTGGATTTCTGCTGGGTAGCATATTCTGGCAAAGCCATCTAGATACACCATCTCTGAGATGTTTTTCAAAATGGCCATAAGGTCTTCTCCATGAACATCTTCATAGCACTTTGTGGTAAAACCGCATGAGCTCTCAGACCAAACGAGCTGAGAATCCAAAACTCTGGTGATCTCAGGACCTATCCCTGATATTTGCAAATCTCCCCTTAGGTCGATGTGAGTCTCTAGCTGAGGCTGATCTTTGGGGGTAATCACCACTGCAGTAAATGTTCCAAATCACCTATACACTGCAGTTCGAGAAGAGTCTCTTTGCTGATATCCTTTTGTATGATGAGGACCAAGCCTGGGGGACCTTCCTCCGCACGATGGCGTAAGCGTTCTCGAAGGTCAGCAGGAGTGCTGACCTGCGGCAGATGCCATAAGTGCGGTATATCATCCAAGGTGGCTTGTAATGCGACTGCTTGCAGGAACCGATCTTCCGCTACAACTTCACGCAAACCACGCAGCACGGTTTTGAGTTGTCTTCTCGACATGATGGGTTGCGGCGGTTTGATGGGCCCTTTGGCCGAAGGTGGTTCCTTGGGTTCTGTAGTCCCTTCTGGTGAAGGTGTATGGGATGTACTGGGCAAAGGAGCGGTTGAGGATGTTGCCTGAGCTGTAGTTGATTCTGAGTACGGCGGGGGCACCTCAGGAACCTCATACTCGTCAACCATCTCAAACTCCTCGTCACTACCATACTCTGACCCTTCATCTCCACACCATCTGAGGATGTCCTGCCCGTCATCCTGGGCCATCGCGCCTTCTCCTATACCTAATCTTCCCCTAAGGCGCTCTGGACTGGTCCATCCCTGTTGTATGGGTGTAGATGAGTCTTGAACGGCTTCTCCTTCACCTTTGAGGCCTCCAAAATGATTTTGGATCGGGCGGGTGGATGAGCTTGAGCAGGAAAATGCTGAACTTTGAAACCTGCGCGGAGCAGGAGGCCACTATTCTGCAGTTGAGAGCTGTCAACGAGGACCTGGAGCGTCTAGCAGGACGCGGAAGAGAAGAGAGGCGTTCCCGCGCGCCGACTCGTGACCGGGATCGCCGGGAGGCCAGCGAGTATGATCGCCGTGACCGGGATCGACTACGACTATGATCGTCGTGACCGGGATCGCCGGGATGATTACTACAGCTATGACCGTCGAGATCCCCGCCGAGATGATCGAAGAGATCGACGTGATAGCTTGGACAGCCGGGATCGCCCGCAGCAGTGGAGACCGGGATCGCCCGCGTGGAAGTGGTGACCCCAGTCACGATTCCGGGGGCTAGATGAGCACTGGGAGCCGTACGACGAGTTCGATGAGGAAGAGTACTGGGAGTTCGATCAGGGCTAGGAAGGACCAGGCCACCCCGGGCGTCAGTCCCGGAGACGTCTTCGAAAGCCCGAACATCCCCCTCCGAGGGACCCAGAGAGCCCAATATTGCTTAATTAACTTTCAAGCTTAATTAAGCAATGTCTAATTAAACAATATTGCTTAATTTAAGCAAGATAAATCTTGCTTACTTAAGGTGTGTAAAACATTGCTTAAATTGCGCTGGCGCATGGACACCATATCATATTAAATGATTTTAACACACCACACACACACCACACACACCACAC
>CAJNIZ010012069.1:260-14778 GCA_905231905.1 Symbiodinium pilosum | reverse complement strand
GCATCGCTCCAATCAGCAATATGCCCTCAAACTCCTCAAACCCAAAAACCCCTAAGCCTTATAAAAGCCCCAATCCACCCCAAGCCCTAAAACCCTAAACAAAGACCGAAAGCCCTAAACGCTGCAAACCCTAAACCCCAAAAACCCTAAAGTCGCTGAACCCTAACACCATAAAAAAATACAAGTAAATAAAAGGAAAAAACACACACACACACACACACATTAAACCCTAACAAGAGTTAGCCCTAAAAACCTTAACCACTAAAAGCCCTAAACCCTGAAATCCACACGCCCTAAAACAAAAAAACACAAACCCTAGACAGTCTAAACCTCATAAAACCTAAGCCCTGGAAACCCTGAACCCTAAACATCAACAGACCTAAAACCCCCTAGAAACTCCAACCCCTAAAAACCTTGAACCCTAAACCCTGAAAGCCCTAAACCTTAGAACCCTAAACCCTAAAACACCCGAAACTCTAAAATCAAAAAAAGCCTAAAAGCCCTAAACACTACAAGCCCTGAACCCTAAAAGCCCTGACAACCCTAACCCTAAACCCTAAACACTCGAAACTCCTAAAACCCTAAACCCTAAAAACCCTAAATCCTACGACCCTGACACCCTAAACCCTAAAAACCCTGAACCCTAAAAACCCCAAAGCCTCAAACACTAAACCCAAAACACCCTACAACGGCTAGATCCTAAAAATCCTACGCCCTAAAAACATTAAACCCTAATCACCCTAAAAGCCCTAAAAACCCTAAACCCTAAACACCCTAATAGCCCCAAAGCCCTAAACCCCAAAAACCCTAAACCCTCAAAGTCCAAACGCCCTGGGCACCCACCCTAGATCCCCTAAACCCCAAGAACCCTAGATCCCAAAAACCCTAAACCCCAAAAAACTTAAAACCTAAACCGAAACCCTAAAGGGTGCAATTTGCAGTATTCGTAACCTTTCAAGAGCCGCAAATGTTGTGATTTGCAGTATTGGCAGCGCTTCAAGAGTTCCAAATGCTGTTATTTGCAATGTTCGTAGTCTGTCAAGACCCGCAAGTGTTGTAAATTGCAGTATTGGCAGGCTTCCAAGAGCTCCAAATGCCGCAATTGGCAGTTTGCGTAACCTTTCAAGAGCCGATGCTGTAATTTGCAGTAATGGCAGCATTTCAAGAGCTCCAAATGCTACAATTTGCAGTATTCCTGTCACAAAGAAAACACAAATAACAAAAACATACACAGAAAAAAACAATAAAAACAACTAAAATAATGTTTGATCCTTTAGGGTTTAGCCTTTGGCGTTCCTCAGGGCCTAGGGCTTGCGGCAACGCATTGTGGCCCGTCACTGGACTGTGTCCGACATTACGACCTCTACAAAATGACCAAAAAACTGTGATTGCCGACTTGTGGCCCTTCTGGGGGTTTAAGGGGGAACAAAAGGGATAGGGCAGCCCCGTCTGAGGAGCTCCGAAAGCGCCAGCTTTCGTGACTTGAGCACCTCTAATGAAAATACATGCTTTGTGATCTCGAAGCCCCAACCAGCGGTAGTCATCGCATCCAAAACCATGTTGACAGTTTAAGCGCGAGTCCAGCACATCCGCATCCTTTCGTCAGTATTTATCTACCGCGACAACATTCCAATATCAATACACGTAGCTCGCGTGCATAGCCACGACATGAAGCAAACCACAAAGGGTTGTACGGCACAGTCTGCACAACGCTCTCGCGCCATCAGTGCAAGCGTGCCAAAGACTGTTCTGATGTGCAGCAACCAGCTCCAGACTCGCACCCAATTGCTCTTCTATGCACGCACCCTTCTCTCGACTCGCCCTGCACCAAAGAGCTATGGGAAGGAGCAAGGACAGGTGCCTCAGCACCATTTGCTGTCATGACCAGCTTGGTTGGCCAAACCTGCAATTGCCACCGTGTGGATTGTGTCGACTCTATGCAATCGTTACCTGAGCAGTGATGTCGCTGTTAACCTTCACGCACCTGCCAGCTTCATTATTGAATCAGACGCGTGCAAAGCTGCGAAGCAATCCTGGCCTGCAGAAGATGCTTTGATCCTCCTTTCTCCACGCCCTCATGACCACGCACAGTCACAGCGTGGAATGACGGAATTTGCTTCAATACTTGTCAAGCTAACACCGGGCGCACTTCAGCTCAGGCAAGTCCAGGTTGAAGGAAACCGTCGGACGCATGAACATGTGCTGGCGCAAGATGCCTGCCAAAAACACCAACCTTGCTAGATAAAGCTGCAACTGATGCTCAACCGTAAGAAGTCCTCACACAGCTTGCACGCAAACTCAAGCTGCGGAAGGATGCGTTGCAAACACGACGAGCATGCCAGATGGCTCGATGATCGCATTGAAGGGATCCATATGCCTGGCCATGGCTTTATGCACCGCATGCAGCCCTCCTAGCTTTCAGTCTACTACACACGATTTGGCTCTTGCAGACAGCCTGAAACGGCAAAGTGGGCACCAAAAGTTCTCCAGCGCCCTGGTATACTCCGCTGTTTGCAGGTCAAAGTCCGAGAAGCAATACCTGGCGAACGAGTAGCTAGCAAATGTCAACCCATGGCAACCCACAGTTAGGGGCACGTACACTTCAGCACCCTGGCTGCCAGCATGCCGATGTGCCCTATATCGCTTTCCTTTGAGAAAGGCCCAGTGCCCAGCTTGTTCCTGCAGCACATTGCAGCAAGATGCCGCAAGGAGTTAATCTGCGAAGCAAGGGCAGACCTTTCATTGTTGCAGGAATGGTTTTTCAGCGTACAAGCAACGCTCCCGGAACGGCCATCACCCATTGGCGAGCTGACCAGAAAAATGAAACGACACACAGCAGGGGTCCTCATGACTCATGCAAGGTGTCGTTCGGTTGAAACATAAATCTTGAACGATGTTTTACACAATGAACTGCTGCAATTGAGATTGCTTCTTTCGCAAGCCATCCGTGTAGATCCATTCCAAAGCTCGGGCTGGTGAGAGCAGTTTGCAGTAGTGGTTGCCTGCGCCATATGATGGCCCAGACAGTGGGTAGAACGCGTACCATGATGACACCTCCACACCATCGGAGGTCTCTTCAAAGTTGAGGTAGTTCCAAATCCACCATGGACCTGCTGGCGGGGTAGGTTTTTTGTCTGCTACCATGATGAGGCTGCGCCCTTTTTGCTGAAATCGGCCACGAACTTCTGCTGACGCAGCTTTCAAAGCCAGCTCGTAGGCTGCCTGGTTAATACTCTTGCCTCAGGATCCAAGTCATTGTGAACCAAAGATGAACAAACCAGCCTATTCATACAATGAAAAAAACAATTCAGTAGCGAGTCACATCGGTCGCCCTGATCCAAGTCAGGTGAGCTCGCACGTCCGCTGACATTGAACACCAACTCACGACTTGCGAGCTTCGTGGCAATCTCGATAGCCGATGTGGGTACTGATCCGTCATCTGGTAAAGCATTTTTTTTGTCTGCCAGCACCCCAGCCTTCTCCTCTTTGATGATCTCCCATCCATTCAGGCCAGCAAGAGTTTGTAGAACAGATACTTTGATATAGCGCAACTGGGTAACTGTGCTACTTGCAAGTCCTTGCTTGAGCTCGACAGTAGGTCTGTGCTTTGAGCGGTAGTAGGGCGGAATCAGGTCCTCATCGCTGAGCAGGCGAAACTCGTTCCTCGCCTCGGCCCATGCCATCCCCTCCGGAAGTGGCTCCGCCAGCTTCTGTTGCGCATCTGCCGCCCATTTGCTACTGCCTTGCTCGTCACTGTTCGACGTCCACCACCAACTGCCCTCCTGTTCCACAAACATCTGCACGAAGGGCTCAAAGAAGGTCGCTTCGAAGTCACTCGGAAGACCCTGCTGATCTATCAGATAATCAACAACAATTCCTGCCACTGCGTCGCGAGCTTTGGAGGAGCCGATCTCGCTTTCAAGGTCTGCCGCTGCAACAGCAGCTGGCACCGAATCAAGGAGATCTGCATGACTCATCCCCTTCACAAGCCTGACAGCATGCTGCGACAACTCTTGCTGGGTGTACCAAGCCTCTGCTAAGCGTGAGACTCGAACGATTCCGTCAAGCTCTCCACCAAGACTCAGGGTTGGCAATGCGTACTCCGGAGCTGGAATGGTTGGCCCGGTGCAGTTGTGAACTCCATCTGGCAAGTAACCTGCAGGACACAGAGGCTTTCCTGGGCAGGATAAGCTGGGCTGCTTCTCCCAGGTCTTTGCACAAGCTGCGACGCTGGGACGCCACTCGCGGTCAAGAAATCCAGCTAGCAACACAACTGCTCGGGCTTTGTGTCTGGATGTCGGAGCAAATGCTTGCGCTTGTGCAGCACCGCCTGTTCCCATGCCATGGCCCATAAAGACAAGCGACGCGTTTGGGTTGGCAGCAAGCAGCTCATCAATCTTTGGCTCCATGTCTGCAAAGGTCTGAAAAGATCCGGGCAGCAGGACCTTCAGACCCTTGCGATCTGCTTGCTGCTGGACTGCATCCAAGAAGCCAGAATATGCGGCATCAGGGCGTCCCATGAATGCCAGCACCACAGACCTAGATTCCTGCAGAGCTTGCACTGGGTTTGTGACCGCGATGGACAAGAGCAGCCACACGGACCAGGCCGACCATGTTAGCTGCAGCATGTCTACACAAAAGGACACGTACCTCCCTCAACTGATGGCTCGTCACACAGCTCTGAACCGAAGAATATCACCGCAGCATCATTTCATTTGAATGCTGGTGTCTTGACTACGTTCCCCAACGCTCACCGCTAGCTTCATGGAGCTAGCCTGGTGTGCTAAACGTGTACTGATACCTGTACGCTTGACACCCCCTGTCCCACGCTTTGGGTTCACATGCATGTCTCCAGACCACGCCTGAAAGCAACGCAGGCTTCAAAGCGAATACCATGTGGTAGATTTCGCCTTAAGAGCAGGATCATCCCCAGTGCAAATCCTGCCAAGTGTCTAGCCAGCGTCGTAAGTCGTGGGCAGGTCCACATCTGATTGCGGAAAGGGAACAAGCTCAGGCTCCTGCAGGGTGCATTTGACAGGCCATCTGAATGCCATCAACGTCTGATGTTAAGTGGCCAGTCCTGCTCTGGTGACACGTCTAGCAAGGCCCCACTAGTGGGATGTGCCTGACATGCACGATCCATAAGGCCATCTCACAAGCAAAATCTCGCATGACAACGGGGCAGCTCTGCGAAGAGCCACTTTCTAGCTCCAACTGCTCGAAATCGCACCAGCGCACCCGTGATTGGAGGTACCTTCAGTACACACTCCGCGGTTTTCCGCAGAGGCATTCCGGCTTTTGGAACCACCTAACATGTGGTTTGAAGATCCGCCGAGGCCGGAGGCCTGGGGCGTTTAGATCCAGGTTTGGAGACTAGGAGAGTAAGTTAACCCGCCCCCTACTTTCACATCTTTCACAGCAGTCCGCGATGCGGGGGTGCCATTAGTCTTTTTTGTCGTTTTTCGGGGGTCGAGAGGATTTGGCTGGTGTCAAAATTAAGTTTGGGTGTGTTTTGGGCAGGGGGGGTGTGGAGGGGTGGAGGGTCTGGGGGGCTGCGATCAACTTGCAGAACATGACTGGCGGCGTCTTTCATATCCTCCGCGATCCTGCGACGCGAAATGCAGAAGATGCGACAAGAAACTTCTTGAAGGGATGGGTTTGGAAGAGGGTTCGTGGGTCTTCAGCTCTCCCCACCCTTGCCGAAGCGGTCCCGCGTTAGGAGTTAAATTATCCTCTTCTTGGCCCCGCTGGTGGGCATCACAGGATGACTGTGAAGTTCGCTGGACAGCAACATTGAAACTTAAGGGCCTCCTAGTTACAATAGATTGCCTAAACATGCTGCCAATGGCATGTTTCAAGCAGGGTATGCTTACACATGGCCCGGTCAGCCGGCACCTGCTCACCATGGCACACATGCAACGTGCCACTGCACTGGCGCACACAGCTGACGTACTGCCACTTGACTCGCATCACACCTGGCTTCGAAAGAGTCTTACTTTTGCTAATGGAAGCAAGGGATATCATGACGGAGGATTTGCCTTGGCCAACATCCATGACATAGAGTCGGGGTTCCTGAATTTGAAGAATCACGTGCGTACTCTTGAAAACATGAGAGATGCAGTCCATCCTTTGGTTGTGCTGGAGGGGCAGGAAGCTTCAGCTCACCTGTCAGAACGTTTATCGTCTCAAAACGCCGATTGGAGTGGAAAAGTCATCTGGCCTATGCAGGCTGGCTTGCTAATCGCCGACTCGCAGCACCATCGATTGTTCACGAGAAAAGACACCATGGCCTGGCAGGGGCGCATTCAACCTTTTGGAAGGAAAGAGCTGGTAAGCCTGCAAATCCAGACCCTGAATGATGAGCTGATTTAAGTATTAGCTGTGATGTTGGGCTACAAACGTGTCCAACACAAGAACCACTTTGACGAAGCACATGAGCGAGTCAGTCATTGCAAAACTGATGGAGGAGTGAAAGAGGAAAATGCCTCAAAGTTGGAGCTTGATATTCCAGAGTTTGAGAACAAGGGGACCAAAGCTGATGTGCAAGCTTTGGTTTCGCTTGCCAGTTGATCTGGATCTGAAACCTGCAATGACAAAGTCAGCGCACGCTGAGGGAAGCTGAATCAGATTTGGGGGCACGATTCTCCATCCAGGGCCCGGATCCCATGGATGCGCAGCGGACGCCAAGCCGGATGACAATCAAATTGCCAGCCACGCCCCGACAATTTCCAAACAAACTGCTTGTCCAGATCCAACTTGTTTGGGCAAGCCATCAAGAAGTGACTTGAAGCAAGTGCTGCGTGCCAAAACAAAGTTCATTCATCCCCACTTACTGTTGTTATGCTCGTGCGCTGCTGAAACCATCTCTCACTCTTGTCTGCCCTGACGTTTCAGCTGCGAGGCATTCTTAGTTGCGAAAAGTTTAGGTTAAGTGTCGTACTGTGATTGTTGGCAGGGGACATCCTACAATGGACTGAAGCATTTCAAGCCAGGGTTTTTGGCTGAACAGAATCTCTCAGGTGTTTGGAAGCTTGCTCACAGCGATTTTGTTTCAGCCTTCTTGTTGCCGGGCTACTATTTGCCAGAATGAGGCCTTTGAAGATTCCACGAAGTGACCTTCCGTTGTACATATACACACTGTCATTCGTCTACTGACACCATCAATGATTCTTACCGCAGTGGTTCCATGGCGCAATCATCTCTAACATCAGCGTTCATGCTCCATGTTCTCCACAAGGACTGAAGTTAAGAAAAAGCTTTTCTCCAACCTGGCAAAGGACAGTACTGAAAAAGTGTGCTGCGGTTAAGCCATACGAGTTTGCGGCCATGGGCCACACCTAAAGTCTTGGTATCCGAAACTGCTTGAACTCCAAAGCCTCATGCTCCTTCGAGTTGCGAGGGATCAAGACAGCTTGCGACCAACATGGATGGCTAGGTAGCCGCTAAGGTGTGTCAGCCACTGGTGAAGCGTCATCCCGGCATCGTTCCTACTTTCTCAGACCTTTGCAACCCAGGTCCCCAATGCCTCAGAAAGCCCCAGAGAAAGGTGTCCAGCAAGGCTATTCACACGTACCCATCCTCACCATGACCCGCGTCACCTCTCCGAAGGGATACTATCTGCTTAGAGCAGGGGTGTCAGCAAGACGGTAAATGAGTACAACAGGAGACCCAAAGTCGTGAGTATCCCATGGCCCAAAAATAGCTTGAATTTCTTAGCAAGGGATTGGCCAGCATCGCACCGGCCTCATACTCGATGCCTTCCTCTAAACCAGTGGCGATCGTTTCAGAGGCAGGCGCAGCAATGGCACCACCGGTACCTGAAACTTTTTGTGATGCACTAGACTTGTTTCCTTGCCCCTAGCATGTCCAGGGCCGTTGCAAAGATACCAGTTCTGGTTGCCAACCCGGCGCAGCCTTGTTCAACTTCATCCTTCATTGACCATTCTGAGACTCGCTTTTCTGAGGGTTCTGCTTGACAATTGTCTGCTTGGCATCGTCAGGCAGCTTCCATTTCACCTGCGAGGATCACAACTGCTCTGAAAGTATGTCGTTAACGGAATGACATCAAAAGCCTTCATTTTGCCGTCACCCTGCGGCACCATTACCGGAACCTCGGCGAAGTCAGGAGAACACAGAAAAAATGAAACTGCAATACAACTTTGGGAGGTCCGCTTCGGTATTGGCACCCTCGTGGATCACAAGCTGCATGCCACCTATCTGCCCCTGCAGAAACAAGGCTTTCAACAGGCCCCTTTCCAGGAACAAAGGGTCACATGTCCTTGGCATCAATGTTGGCAACGCTGTCGCTTGCCATCGAGTAGTCTCCGAAGCCCTGCAATCTGAAAGATCACACTTTGGGTGACTGGGCAACTTGGCAGGCTCAAGGGGTGCTGGACCTCCGCATTGCGGCAGCAAATTTCAGCTGCATACTCAACACAGTCCTCCCGGCAAAAATTCTAGAGCCAGCAGCTATGACGGCATGCAAATCAGTGCTTCAAGGCCTGAACTTCTTTGATGTGCACCTGTTCATGAACAGACAGCAAGATTGTCGGGTACCTGAAGTTGCTACACTGGAATGATGCATGGGCCCTGTTCTGCCTCTGTCCGGGAGGCTGCGAAGGTAGTTCGACCGGAACTCACCAAAGCTCCGGTTGCATCAACCAGCCATTTGTTTCCTAGCTCAGGCAAGTTCAAAAATGCATCATTCAAACAACTTCAGCTGCAAGTCCTGTTCCCACATCTGTGAGCTGCACCTGCAGCACAGGGTCATTCAAGACTGAATTCCTGCTCAAAACCACACAGCCGCATGGCCTGCGTCGCCTCAACAGGAGGGCATGCACTTGGAATTGCCTGACGGGCAAAGTATGTCAGAAAGCCTGTTGTGCTAGGCATGCCGCTTGGTAGGCTACGGACCCAAGAAACTCGGAGCTTCCCCTTTCCAAGTGCTGTGAGCGTTGGTGCTGTTGGTCTGGGAGGCTTGTCCTATCATGGATCAGTGGCAACAGCTTTCCAAAGCATTACAATGCGCACTACCTGTCTCTAATTCGATAAAAGGTCCCGCGGCTTCAGGGCACCAAAGAAGCCAGGCTCGCTGAAAGGCGACGGCCTGAAAGTTTCAAAAAGTCGAAGCCAACTGAACCAATGCAAAGCGTCTCACGGGCAAGGCGACAAGTCATGCGGAATGCTCTCGGAGCACGGCTCGCTCCAGCCCTCGCTATTCATCACAGCGAGGATCGCCTAAACAGCGTCTAGCTTGGCACACGTGCTCTAACAAACGCCTCTGGCCTCATACTCGATGCCCTCTTCGCACCCCTCCACGGTTATCTCACGGAGTGGTGCAGGAACCTACTGCCGATGCACATGCAGCAGCTTTTTGGGGAGCTGGAACATGACATCATCGAGAGAGTCAGCTTGGGATCACGCAGTCGAACCACCTTTTGGAACTAAGCGCCCGGTGCCATGGTCGTAGTTATGAAGCCTGACATAGCAAAACGCGAAGAAACACAAGGTCTCTTCATGTCTGGGGGTCTGTTGAAACGCTTTCACACACTAAGCCTGGCCTGTGACTGCCACGTATTCGAAGCTTCAAAGTTGAAGCAGTGACCTATTTCACCAGCAGCATTCAACATGCCCCGAATGGACAAATGAAGATAGCGCACTTCCGGATCAACATCGGGGATGCTCCAAGAGATCCTCAAAATGAGTTACACTCAGCTGGAACATGTAGGCTGCTGGATGGCACAGCTCCTTAAAGATGAACTTGCACCGAATACGCACGGCCTGGAGCGTTTGCAGGCGGAAAATCTGAACGGCACTTGGGGGCCCAAAGTGGTGCCGAGCAGCTTTTCAGGCGCAGGTGGCTTGGCCATGGCTGTGCCGGCTGTGCGCCGTCCCGCCGGGGACCTGCACGAACGTCTGCAAGAACCTCCGCAATCCCAAGCAATAGAGTGGTACTTGGCTCGCACAAGAAAATCTACACTGTTGTATTGGCTGACAATATCGCTGACGGCATGTCACACAAATTGCCTTGTCTTCTATGATGCGCTGGATACCACTGAGCGCCAACGCCGAACAGAAAACAACTCAGCAATTGTTGGATATGGCTGGAATGGGGTCCGCAACCCACATGAGAGCTTCGACTCCATTATCCTCTGCGAACCTTCCTATTTCAACTGATGATAACGCAACCTGATTGCACTTGCACTTTTGTCTTGAAAAAACCATGTGAACCGCTTATGACTTGGAAAGGCGAACCACAGTGAACCATGATTTGAGCCGAAAGCAAGATGGAAAAACCGGATGGTGATTCTGATGCACCATTCGCAACAAAAATAACAGAGGATAACATTTGCAAAGCGCAACAACTGTCTCCACTTTGCTGTTGAACTTGTCAAGCTTACCCTGAGGCTCGTTTTGCCACCAAACTGGCAACCGTGGCATGACTCAATTTCAGCCCCATCATGCAAGTCTTTGGCAATTCACGTCTCCGCATGCAACCTGGCCGAAGATTCGAAAAAACTCCCCAAACTGACTTATTAGTTGGCCACAAGCAGAACCTCGGGCCTGGCAGCTGTACCTTTCGGACAATTCAGGTAACAGATGGTTTTGCCAGTCAGTGGAACCCACCCTTCTTAAAATGATGCAAGCGAATTCGCCTCAGCCTCTGGACGACAGGCGTCTGGAACAAGCTGACCAGGATCTAGTTTTCTCCCCCTCTCCCAGCCCTCACCCCACCCCCCCGCCCCGTGAGTCCCTCAAAAACTCCTACCCCCCAATGACACTCGTTTTCTGGACGCCGTACCATTTCCCAAATTTTGCAACCCAAAAAAATGAGCCCCACACCACCTGCCTGGTTGCTCCAAGACAGACTTCACATAAGACAAAGCACATCAACGTAAGCAAATGCAGAGGAGACATTAGGCGGTGCTTGCACCTTGTAAATGGCCCTTTCTTGTCGCAACAGCACAACATAATGCGAAACTGGAGCCACGCATAACAGATCTATGCACTTAGTGGAGCATCAACGGGCACATTTTCTTCGTGAAGTTCAATGCGTCCATGAGACTCTACGTCTGGAGCTGACCCGCCATCTGCAAGAGCCTGTGGAGTTTGCCAAACACTGCGAAAATCTTGGTCAATCAACAATTGTTCAACTGTTTACAATTCTGTCACATTCCATCATTACAATGGTTCGCACATCCTGAAACCCACATGGAAGGCCATGGAAAACATTTCTAGAACAACCACGCGGAAGCAAAGGTTTACCTCTCCCCTTGTAGTTTGAAGCATCGCTTTAAACAGTCTGTCCACCGTTGGCAATTCGTCCACACAAGCAGAAAGCGGGTTGCTTCGACGTGAACATTTTTCCAAACTTACCCCCGCTTTCGACCCTGTTGACGGGTTAACGTTCAGGCATGGGATTTGCGTCAAATCATGATTATATATAAATGATATGTATATATATATATGTATATAGATTTTTTATGTCCACTTCGCAGGGGCTCGCTGTGTCTGAACCCATCAACACCGACTATGACGCTCCTACTATTGGATTTTCAGCTCGCTTCAACTATACATTCCTTGTGGGTTAATGAGTAAAGGTTTTCCAAAATCTGCGATCAGTGGAACCAGCCCTAACTTTGCGAAGGAGGGTTGTATTATCCATCCAAACCAGATTTTGGTTAGCATGGGTGACTCTAACCTCGTGGGATGTTGGGATGCCAAAACAAGCGTTATGGATATCTAATGAAAGGGAGCGGCATTAGGCAACAAATAGTCGATTCTGTTGGAGGCCTCAACCATACAGGATTCCGCCCAGTGGAGTCGCGGACGCCCTACTCTGTTGGAGCCCGGTATATGCCGATAACAACCTGATTGCATTAAAGTGGCTTGGAACTCGATTGTGTCTGGATGCCTACGCAGGTGGCCGAAAAATCTCAGTCTGTCATGTGAATATAGTTGAGAAGGGGTATAGCTTTTCTGGAGGAAAAAGCAAGCCCTGAAAGGTGATAGTAAGAGGCTTGATTTTGAAGATTGTCCTCAGTGATTGAAGACGGACACAATTAAGCTTAGTGATCTGGGGACCAGATAGAAGGAGGCTATCAGTGGCGTACATGAGTATAGGGAGCACAATTGATCTGTAAACTGTAAGATATATGGAGCAGTTCTATAGATTGCTCCCACAATTTCATTTCAGCCCGGGGCCTTGTTAGGTTTAAGGTTGCGCAGGGCTAATGTAAGTTCATGCATCGTAAAAGGGGGATTCATGGAAGCGTCAGGCAGAGGAGGGTCGCGTACCTCAAGGGGAGGGGCCTCCTCCGAGAATCAATTTTTTTGGAGAGGTAATCTGCGAATGTATCGGAGCGAAGGTGTTTGGAAACCAGTTTGGAATCCAGATTATACAACGTGTTAGAGGTCGGCTTAAAGGGAGCCCTGATTGAACGAATATGTTCCCATTGCTGAGCACTGCTGCCTTGAAAATCAGATTGCAAGTTCTGAGCAATGAAAAGTTTGGAAGTGTCGGCGCTGGGGGGGACGCTGGGGGGGATTAATGGGTCTGCTCCACTTGCCCCACTTGGCCCATATGACACACTTGACCCACTTGCCCCACTTGCCCCACTTGCCCCACTTGCCCCACTTGAAACACTTGACCCACTTGACCCACTTGACCCACTTGCCACTTGCCCCACTTGACCCACTTGCCCCACTTGCCCCACTTGCCAATGCCCAAGGATAGCGACAACATCAGCAACAGCACCACATACGGCTCGGCGGTTGAATGCTGGATACTAACGATTGCCAAAATTCAGGAGCGGAAGTTTGAGACTATGCTGGCCAAGGTGAGAGAGGGGCTGGACAGTCTGACAACCATACTGGACAAGATGCCCGGTGCGATGTATGAAGCGCTGGACTGGAAAACTTCCGAGGAAGATTTCGAAGAGCTCCTACACTACTTCTACCCCAGGGAGTGCAGCAGCGATGAGACCGCCAAAGAAGATGAGGGCGCCGAATCATCGGCCCCAAACACACCGGCCCACAAGGACAGAGGCAGGGCCAGCACCGACAGCAGTGCGCTCACCAGCACCCTGGATAGCACCAGCAGTGGCGGCCCAGCTCACCCACCATGTGTACCATATCGATTCTCATTAACAGATGTGGAAAGGAGCCCCGGGAGGGGAGCTTCTCATCGGAGCTGCGCAGGGGCACTCAGTCCCAACCAACAGCGAGGCCCTCCACACCAGGGTAGATGGGGTCCCCAAATTGGAGCACGCCACTCACTATGACTTCTACAAGCAGATCATGAAACAGGGCATCCGCCCTGGAGGATCGAAGGAACAGTCCAGGAGAACACAAGTACACTGCCTTCCGGTAGATGGCGACAACGAGCGCTTCTACCCTGCGCAGGCGGACCTCATCCTCAAGCTGGACCCCACCAAGGCAAAGTGTGAATGGGTCCTGTCACAAAATGGGTACTACTTGACGGAGAGCACTGAGCACAGTGCCCCCCTCCTGCATTGAAGCGGTTGTAATTCGTGCTACAGGCGAAGTAGTCTGGCCAGAAAAGTCAGCCCCCCCCGCAGAAGTTGATATCACGCGAGCCCTCCTGAATTCTCACATATGGACGGAAAGCCGTACTTCGACCCCATCCAAGCACCGCACCATTTGCATGCACTCTTGTCTCGGACATATCTGTGCACGTGATCATCCATAGGACGGTAAACACTCGCTCTTGGCATACCGCGCAGCTGCACAGACACCAAGAGGCGAGTTACGTCAAGGGGGCATTCCAGTCCAAAGGTTTGAAGGCAATTCTAGTGCACAGTATTGAACCCTTGAAGCAAGATGATATATGGCGAGGCAGGGACATTCTCTCCGCAGGCAACACGCTGAGCACTCATGAACAACGTCACGCACCGCGAGGTCCGTCAAAAGCACCAAGCGGAGATGCCAGCACTTGCAGCAGGCCCGATAGCTGCTACCTTCACGGTTTTTCATCGACATGTTCACGTTCTGTACGCTCCTCCAGCAACGCAACAAAAGAAGACCCCACACCCCTGCATTCGACAATCGCAAAACGCAGCTCTCATGAGCCGCGTCGGTCCCAAGTCCGACGGTCTAGCCAGCTATCACCAGGAGGGCACAAAGATATGGTTAGACGAGGTGAGGGTTCCCCGGGGACCTATCAGTAACAGTCCACGGCCTTCCAAAGGAGGGAAGGTGGCGGGAGGCGCGTATCCCAGCCAGACAAAGACGTAACTGCCGCACCATGCGCCTCATCACATCCTCTAAATTAGGAGAGGCGAAGAATACCTCACACACATGGGGGGGCAGACAAGCCGGACGCAAGGAGTAGCCCATCTCCCTCCTTTGCGTGCTCCTCTTCGTCCAACCTCAGTCGGAAGTTGTGCCCGAAGAATGTGGGAAGGACCTCTTAATAATTGAGGATGGAGGCCCGTGGGGTCATTTTATTTCGACTATCCCCTTACTCGGATTCGCGCGACTTCTCCGGATTGCTCCG
>CAJNIZ010012064.1:0-10302 GCA_905231905.1 Symbiodinium pilosum | reverse complement strand
GAGCCCCGTGGCCGGTCATGTCAAAACGGGCAAGTTGAGCATCGCAGCGCCTGGAAATGGCTTATTTTGCAGTGTCTCATGCTCAAATCATTCCCTGGCCGTACTTTGTTGCAGAGCAGTTGACTTGGGCTGACTTGGGATGCCAGGAGATTCAGCTTGCTGCAGATGAGGTCTGGGAGCTTTCTTGAAGCAGCTTGACTTGAAGCTTTCTTGCAACTTCGGGCTTGCATGAGGCAGCATTGCTCGAAGCCTACCGTCGCCTGGAGGCCATGGCAGTTCACTTCCTATTGCATTTCAGAGCAGAAGAAGTGTGCGAAAGGTCCTGGCGCGAGGCCAGGCACCGACCATCCTGCACGGCTGGGTCGTTGAGGAGTCCTTCAGGTCACTCCGCCCAACTTTGCTGCATGGCTTGTGCACAAGGACCGAGTCATCCCTGTGGTCTGCGCAGCACTTTGCCGAGTGGAGTGTGGGCCCCAAGACGGAAATCCTGCGTTTCTCCAGCAAAGATTTGGCAAAGCCAGGTCCGCAAAGCTTGCGGCGGCCCCCCTTGCTAGGCAAGTTTGAGTGATATGCTCGATGTGTGCCAGGATGCAGGAATGTGGATTGCGCCGACAGGACGCTGAATGGTCTTGGCCGAGCTCTGGACTCCACCGGAACCACCTCAGAGGAGCTCAAGCTTTTCCGTATTTTAAGCGATGCTTCGACACTGAACAACGGCGAAGAGCCATCGCGAGTGGCCGCGAGAGGAGGGAGCAGTGCAGAGGAGGGTGGTAGGGTGACTCATGGTGCCCTGGAGGTGTGGGGGTGAATTTGGAGTTTGCCTATGCACCTCTTCAGATCTTAAAATCTTGAGTACATGGGACATGCTTCAGCGTAAACCGTTTGGTTCCAAGCTTGGACTGATCTCTTTCGAGGAGATGGCTGCCTTCCATGAGCAGATCGTTCGGCGGACAGAGAACGGCAAAGCCATGCTGAAGTTGCTGCAGGCCTGCGGCTGCGAGCATATGGTTGGTTGTCTAAATTCTGGTCCCTTTTGGGGTCCCTGTTATAATACGGCCCCTAGTATTTAGGGTACCCAAAAAGGGACCATAATTTTGACAACCACCCATATATGTCCTATGGCGCATGGCGACGCATGGCGATGTCTGCAGAGGCTTCAGATCCGGCCTCGCGCGCTGAGAGTTCGAGGCCCAGACGGAAGGATCTAGAAGGCAGCGGGTTCGAGCGCATGAGCCCATTTCGCTGCTGTGAGACGGTTCCTGAGGCCTGGCTCTACTTCGCCGAGTGTACCCTCAGAACAGCAAGGCATGAGCAGTTGTGACAATCAGCTTTAGCCACTGAGTTCCCCTTGGTTCAGGTCTTGGGCCGCCATCTCCTTAGCGATCCGCAGTCCATCTCGGCCTTGATGCAGATTCTGCAGGCGGCCAAAGCCAGCTTACTTGCACGATGCCTCGCGCATGCGTTTTGCAAAGTGTCTACAGAGGGTGAGTGTACCATGCAAGTCTGGCACATGGGGCAAGCAGTGGTAATTATGAGTGTGGCATCAGCGTTTAGCGGATGAGGATGCGGGAGGGTCCAGCTGGGTGGATGCTGCGGAAGAGGCGGCTCTCTGCGCTGAATGCGTCCGGCTCCCAAACCAGGTCACGAAAGCTGATTCTCTCATAGGTTTATGCAGGGCTGTTTTTGTTGTTTGCTCGTTTCTTGAGGGGGGGGGCTCGACATTTTCACTGGAAACGTTCCCTTGTTGTTTGTGATTAGAGGGGTTATGCGAGAGATCTACTCATATGGGTGCCTCACACATACTCCGGCATAGCCATGGTACCGCTAACATCATGTATTATGGTTGCACGAAAACCATATCTTGCTGAAATGCTGACCACCTGGCTAGCTTTTGTGGGCCTCGCTTTACCCCTCAAGTGAGACGTTGTCGGGTCACTTCGCAACTCCACTCACACCGCATCTTGCGGCTTCAGACCGGATATGCTGAGAAATGAAAAGGATGAAGTTTCAACAATGCTTCACGCAACACAAGTGAACCACATCCGCAGCACGGGAAGGTTTGCTTCGGAGTCTTTACTGGCTGATGGTTGTTCGAAGCTCACAATGCCCCCCCAAAAAACAGATGCGAGGTGCAATTTCTTCGATTGGTCACAGCAGAGGATGGTGACGTTCGCATGATAATTACCTTCCAGGATGGTGCGGAGGCCAGAACCATCTGCCGTATTCTGCCGTGTTCAGTTCTAGAAAGCTAAGCCTTCTGTCCAAGGCACTCTTGGCGATTGCAACACAGGCTGGCCGCACACCTTTTCCAAAAGAAATTCTGGAGAGCGCACAGCAAGGCTTTAAGCGCAGCCAGCGGGGCTGCAGGCTGAATTCACTGCAAAATGGCACCAGGGATGAAGCCCTTTGCTGCAGGTTCCCCCGACTCAGCCATGACCTCGGTGTAGGCGCCGCAACCAGTCGCCGCAGTCGCTGCAGTCTTCCGAGGCTTCGGCCTTTTTGGGCTTGGCCAGTGACGCCTGTGCCAGTGACCCAGAGAGAGAGAGATGTTGCAATTTCGGTCTGTATAACACTTGGGGAAGTGCTGCGGGAGCCGAGTTTCACATGAACGCATTGTGGACGGGCTGTGTCACTCGCCCATCCCGGTGGCAAGAGGAAGAGCAGGACAGTGCGGGCGGCAGAGGGAGCAACAGGAGCAGGGTGGGTTGCAACAGCTATCCCTAGCAGCCTGATCCTTACATGCACCGTGCCAATAGTTTCGGACAGGTGTGAGTGGGGCTAAGCGCTTTCTGCAGAGCAAGAAGAAGAGTAGAAGAAGGAGAGCGAGAGAGAAGGAGACAGAATTAGTTGGTTACCTTGTGGGGTAGTACAGCAGAGTCAAAGCGAGGGGGCAGATAATTAGAAATGCGATGATTTTGGGATACAGGCTGCTTTCGGTGTTCAACTCCATCTTTACTCGGGGATCCTGCTTCCTGCGCAAACCGTTTCTGGAGAGAGGGAAGGGTGCAAGAGCGGTTGTATAGCACAGGAAAAGCTCAGGATGCTGCCAGTAGTGCAGTGTGCTGGGTGGAGTCCTACATGAGCCGCTCGATGGCTGTTGTCGGCACTTGGCGAATGGAATGTGATAGGATGTCATGCATGCACTAGCA
Organism: Symbiodinium pilosum; assembly: GCA_905231905.1. Taxonomy (NCBI): domain Eukaryota; class Dinophyceae; order Suessiales; family Symbiodiniaceae; genus Symbiodinium; species Symbiodinium pilosum. Next base: position 7,153 of record CAJNIZ010012064.1, on the reverse strand, counting down.
TGTTCTGGCGAGCGAGTCTTGGCTGGCAATGAAACTTGCCCCGCACGAGTCTCACAGTGCCAGTTGAGTAGGATGCCAGCCCATATGGAGACCCTCCGTGGATGATAGGATGTGTAGTCAACTTTACATGCAGATGATTGTCCGACCAAGCTCCATGGGGGTGAGCGCGTGCTGCTGTATGGAGCCTGGGTGAACTCAAGGTGCGCCAGTAGCGTGGTGCGTTGGGGAACGCCCAGAAGCGGATGGCGCAGTCAGGCCAATGCGTGCACAGCCGGGAATCCTCTGTGGTGTGTAAGGTGTCAGTCATGTGGAGGTGTGAAGAAATGTTGTTGGGGCAAGGGGCTGTCACATGGGAATTCTGCGTGATACTTGTATTAAATGGTTTTAAACCTTTGCAGTGGCATGGACGTCGTTTATGAGCGGTACATCGGGCCTCGTGGGCAGCTGCCGGCATCAACGACTTGCGGGATTGGGGCTGTGCCCAAGGGGTAGGCCTGGCTGCCTTATTGATGTATACCCCTGAAAGAAGAACAATTAGCTGGTTGTCTGCTGCGTCCTTCTGGCATGCCCTCGGCCGCTGCAGTTCGGGAGGGGGCTTTGGCCTTTCCCTCTGGCGGTGGACGCCCATGACTGACAGGGGACTATGATTAGGTGTGATGGCTGACAGGGGATTATGATTAGGTGTGAAGAGTGTGTTTGTGAGGTGACAGAGTGCACGAATCAAAAAGAAGAAGCCACAAGACCACATGTTACAGCTCCTAAAATCCACAAATAATAGGATGAAAGAAAACTACAAGTACAGTTGCCAAGTTAATCTGGACACAACTACAAAATGGATAAAGGAGGTTCAGAGAATCATTTTCTTTACAAATAAAGTGCCACAAGGAACAGTGTGATGAACCCCATGATTTTATCACATGTAGAAAAATTAATCATGACTCCACGACAATAAAGAAGAAACAGCAGTAACATACCAAGAATTAGATGAAAGAAATGTAATGCTGTGAGGAAAAAGAAAAGTGTGCATGAGAGCGACTCGCTTTACGGGACTTGTCATGTGTGAGTGTGTTAAATTAATCCGCTTTCTTCTGTTCACTTCGTTCAGTGCTTATTCATTTTACACACGCTCACGAAACAAGGACGCAAATCATGAGGGCTGTAACTTCCCCTGTCATAGGCTGTACAGTGAGGAAACCAGGTCACAAGAAGTCTGCAAGGTTTGAAATGAACTGAGTAAGATGAAACCTACAGCCACAGATGAAAGTGTAAAATGAAATGTAATCATGTTGAGCTTATAGTCATTCTACGAAGAGAGGAAAGCAAAAAAGAATGAAATTTCAATATCAGAAACGAAGACAGCGTGCTAGCAATAACAACAATAAGAAAGCAAAACAAGTACAAGAGGAAGACGAGGACAGATTTAATTCCAGAAGCCTATGATAGGAATGAAGGAGCACCGGGCAGTAACAATAAGCCTAGAGATTTAAGTTACGACATTCATTAATGTCTTCATTCATCTCTGTCACTGGCATCTGTAAGGTCATTAGATCACGAAAGGAGAGAAATTAAATGCCAAGAACAACCACAAGACGAAACAGAAGACTTCCAATAGAAACCTATGGTTGTAAGTGTGAAGTCTGTAAGGTCTGACCGCGGAAGTAAGACGCTAGTGCCGTCTCCAATAGATGCTGTGTTCAACGAAGGTGAGAGAGTAAACGTAAGACTTCCATGAATTAGATGATAGACATGTAACACAGAAATAAAATGAGTGAAACGAATGAGTTCAACATACAAATTCCTTCGATCATATGTTTACTCCTTCTCTACGCGTCTACTCTCATGAGACCTTGACCTACGGCAATTCCCTTCATGGACCGGTATGGGAACCGCTGCTGTGGCTTCCGAGGGTTCAAATCCTCTAGCCCGACTAGCCCAACCAAGCGGAGAATGATGGCGACTGCCTGAGGCGAAGGGCTCTCAGTCATGGCAACCGAGGGACTGGCCGGAAGGGAGCCGCACCTCTATGGCTACAAGTTCGGAGAGCAAAAGCTGCATGCTGCAATCCATCCGCCGCGCCATGCAGGCGAGAGATGGGGGGATGGCGACTCGCATGGCAGGCATTGAGAAACAGATTACGTCGCACGTTGCCACGGCTGCTTCGCGGATGACAGGCAGTGAGCCACAAATCAGCAGCCATGCTTTCCCGACAGCAAAATGCTGGAGAACCTTACACAGCATCTCAACAAGGTTGATGAGGAACAGCTCAACGCGTGGAAGAAGCAAACAGCCATCAACGAAGACTTGGCTTCATGCATCAAGAACATCGGGGAGAACCTCCAATCAATGTCGTGGGCAAGTTCCACAGTGGGAGGAGAATATTAGAGCCAAGAACAACTAAAGGACCTGGGCCAAGACTCGACGAGCACTCCTCGACAATTGTACACAATGTGGCTCAACAATCCGGAGTGCCGCACATCATGTGCCGTCATGCCACTCCAGGGGAACCGGAAGATGTGCGAAGAACGAGGGGACTCTGGCGGTCCATAGCCCAGCCGTTGTATAAGCCCGTACGGCCACGCCCGAGTAGGGGCCGTGGCGGAAGCCGCCATTGAGAACAACGTCGTCCACGGGATCAGTTTGGATCGATGGGACCAAGATCTCGTCTGGAATCAATTGCAACACTCAAGCACCCCATGACAAAATGGAGCAAGTTGGAGGACGATGGGTCGACCTCAACAGCGCAGCTGAGGGTTCAAGAGCACCGAAGACAAAATCAAGGCAATTCGGGAGCCATTGAGGCTCCAGCTCTTGTGACAAATGGAGGGCGAAGACGATCATCGTTCATGTCTCGAGGATGAGGAGGCGATGGAAGGAGGTTTCGTGGCTGGAGCCGCGAACTGCGAGGAACGGATGCTGCAGACCTACCGTCTTGGGAGTTCAAATGACAGCTGATGCATACCATGGAGTGTTGCGGTGCCTGGCGCTAATTAACGAGGGCGACGCTGCCCTGGGTACATCTATAACCATCTGAATGACAAAGCTCTGGTTGTGGAGCTTTGTGGCGTGCGAGCTGTTGACTTTTCAATAGAAGAGCGCATTTCTTTGTTGAACCTCGTACGTGCAGCTCCGCAGAACTAATGCCATCTTCAAATGTACAGCACACTTCATTCGCATCGAGAATTTCGAAGATGCCCCACTCACCAGCATCATGACGGCCCCAGAACACCGGGAGGGTCATCGTTCACGCCGAGAATTTCGAGGACGCTCCACGCGCCAGCGACGCAACAAGCCGGGACCACCGAAAGGATCGTCATTCGCGCCGAGAAATTCGCCTACGAGAAGCTCATCATTCGCGCCGAAAATTTGGAGGACGCTCCACGCGCCACAGACACGACAAGCCGGGACCAGGTCGTCACTCGCGCCGAGAATTTCGAGGACACCATGCCTCAGAGACACTACAAGCCCAGACCACTGAGAGGGCCATCGTTCGCGTGGAGAATTTCGAGGACGCTCCACGTGCCAGCATCACGACAAACCCAGACCTATTGCTTGTCGCCAACCCGCTGCCTTATGCCGTCCTTTCTAGGCATTCACATCAACAATAATCCCTCGTGCCGCCGTTTGCCATCCTTTCTAATAAACATTCACCAACCCGCTATCTCATGCCATCCTTCCCAAGCCATCACAACATCCATCCACTCATGAGCGACAACGACAGCCTTAACGAAAACCACCTCCGCTGAGAAACCCTTCGCCACGTTTTCCGGGCGATAAGCAAAGACATCGCAGAACAGCTCCGTAAGCCTTCACCGCACATGAGGCGAGCGGTGAGGCATGACGCAGAAAATAGTTCCCCACCGGCACGAAAACCCAGCGCACTCAGTCCTGGGATCGGTGCGGGCAGGAGAGTCTTGGGAGACCACCCGCCCACCGAAGGCAAGAGGAACAACAGACACGTGAGGCGGTAAGGGAAGACTAGAACAAGCCAAACTCTGGTTCACGCGGCGGAAGAGATGAATGAAGATACAGAAGAAAGCCTGATTAGAATGCTGGCCAAACACATGGAGGAGATAGACACTGCACTAGCACGTTGGACGATTTGCGCCGTCTTGAGGTTTGCGTGCAGCAGCTGGTGGGGCAAGGCCCTGTCGCCCAGAAGTACATGCGAGAGGCAGTTGAGAAAGCAAGAACAAGATCCCAAAAGCAAAAGCGCCTCTCTTGTTCTTGTTGACAAGGCTGGCCACCTCACCTCTGTCACGCGCACGCTCCGCTGCATGCTGGGCGCAATCGCGCTGCAGGCAGTATCAGGCAGTGCATTTTGTGAAAGGCCGAAACAGGTTCATTCTGACTGAGGCTCAGGGAAGTGCTTGGATGCTTGGCCTGCAAGCAGCGGCCGTGGTGCTGCTGGAGCCTGGGATGGGCTAAGGGATTTTTTGAGAATCCCACTGTAAGTTCGCTCTGTTTCTTTGAAGGACACCCTGACTGCTTTCGTCACCAAAGCCGGCCCCGAGGCACCGAAAGATACTGAAAGGACTTCTTGATGTGTCCACGGAGTAGATCACAGTGACACGCCCTTGTCGGAGGCGGCCGGAAACTCCAGGGTGCTGGTTGGAAGCCCAAGACGCAAACAAATGCCGAGCAGGGTTTTGAAGCATTCTTCAGACCTCAGGTGCAGAGCTCCGGGGTGCTGGACATGGTGTGCTGCGAGGCGCAGTCAGATAGGTTAGGCATGTTTCGACATGAACAGCTCTTCTCTACCATCAGTTAAGCCGTAGCAAGCTTCACATGGGGAATGTTGAATGAGATCGGTGTGATGCAAGGTGCTGCCTTACCCACCTTTGGGGCCTCTGCGACTCAGAGCCATCAAGGTGCATACTCGAAACATGTGAGACGAAGAAGCTCGGACCCCGGACAGCTGCTGGCCGCTGCACTGGCAGCTGCCCCTGAGCCCGCCCTGACCTGCCTCACTGCTGTCACGGCGGTTCCCTGAGTGCACCTGACGACTGCCTGACAATTGCGAGAATTGAATATTTCTCAGGAAGTTCAAGGCAAGTCTGCGCTGGACTTGCTGGTTTCGATCCTGCTGGGCCTGGAGGCGATACATCACTTCACGCAGGCCAAAAAGCTTTGAAAACAAGCAGTGGCCTGCACAGGTCACAGTCTCCGCGACGTTTGATCTCTGTGTAGCTATCGAGGCAGAACCACCGAAAGTCACTGCCGCACATTGCCACACGTCTGTTCATGCAGGCTTTGCTGGTCGCCACCATTGGCAGAAGTTCGGCCGTGCGAGAGGCACATTGTTTTGTGGTTAGACAGCCCTTACTCGGTGCAGCTTTGTTTGGAGGCCCTAATTGGCGCCTGCTCAGAAGAGGCTCACACAAGTTTCAGTATGTAGAGATTGGGTGTGGTGATGTAAAGCAAGACGGCTTCAGTTGTTGCCAAATCAATGTCAGGGTGAATTGAAAAGGCACTCTCTTTCCCGCATCATTGCATTGACGTGCACGGACAATTGTCTAAAGCAGTCTGGCTGCGGCGAAAGCCGGCCGGCGGCGTTTGAGTCTGCAGGCATTTGCTCGCTGCTTTTGGGAACTCTGACAGACGCAGCATCTGTATTTTGCACACAGACGAGAGTCTCGGTCAACACAACCTTGGATTTTTCGCGGTTGCGGTACTCTGTGGAATGACTTCTGATCAGTTTTGAGACCAATGACTAGTTACGGTCGGATTGAAACTGGTTGTGGATTCTTGAGCAGTTTCTTCGACGGCTTCTGGTGTGGTCCTGCTCATGAGCTTCCCCTCAACCACTCCTCATGTCAAAACAGCAAGCCTTTGCCTAGCTCTGGATGCAAGTCCGCTTATCGGGATTCAGAAAGGGAAGAGCAAGGCATAAGAACATCACCTGCTAATCTGCTAATACCGATGCGCCGGGCACGTTTGCGTGGGGATTCGTGGGTTGGGTCGTTCCGCAAAGCTGCAAACCCTGAGAGCCTGAGAGGCCCAGGCCAGCTGGGCTCAGTTACTGTACGGTACAGGATTTCTGAAAGAGCATTCTTAGATTGGTTTGTTTGATCCATTGATCCCTGGGCAGGGCTCAAACCTGGCGGCAGGCAGGAATTGCTTTACGTCGTACAACGTCGTACCTGGATGGCCCACCCCTGTGCTTTAACTGCTTCAACAGGGTCGCTGCTGCTCGGTTCTCTTCGTGCCGCTGATCAAAGCGGTCAAAGGGAAGGTCACAATTTCTCCGAGTCCAAGGCAGGGACCGGCAGTTTCCTCTCTTCCTCTTCTGAAGCCCTCTCTCTTTTAGCATGCCAACGATGCATTAAGTTCACAGAAGGACTGGTGGCCCGCAGATGCTGGCACTTGGTTCGCGGCAAGGCTGTCCTGACCTTGGCCAGAAGTGTGCTGCTTACAGCTCGGTTGCTACAGTTTCCGAGGCTTGAGACTTGCCTCCGTTCGGATGCGAGCCTGCGCGTCACACTGGCAGGGCCTAGGCACGCTCAAGCTGCAACAGACACAGCTCAGCTATCCCTCATGCAGGATATGCAGGGGTGAGCAGGCCGCGGAGTGCGGGTTGTGAAAGTGCAAGACTGGGAGAGTTCGCTGCAGAATGCCGCAGGTCAATGGGAACCTGTTATCAGAAGTTCTCGGACCGCTTGCTAGCCTGGCCCGAGCGTGGCGCTCGCACCCGACCTCCATACAGGCCCGAGTCGCATAAAATGTCGCGCTTGGTTCTTGCAAATCACCATTCTTGGTAAAGGCCACCGACACCAGCGCTGCGCTTTGTGCCTTGCTGCAGCTGGTGGCCGAGTGGTGCCACGGGTGTACTTTGGCTGCAGAGGCCCGGTCTAGATTAATCTAGATTGCATTTGGCTGACGGAACTGAACAGCGTGTTGGGGTGAGTTGAGTGCATGTTGCAAAACATGTGGAATGCCATGGAGTCTGGAGCATAATGCAGGCAGTCTGAATCAAAAACCCGCTTCCTCCAGCCATTCAACCCACAAAAACAATGTGTCGCCAGTAGATATATATGTATATACATATATATATATATGGGGATCGTCCAAAAACCCATGTTTAAAAATATGTAAGCACGGGGACGCATGATGCAAAAACACTGCAGGCGAAAGCTCGCGAAAGGGCGGCGAAAGG
>CAJNIZ010012063.1:267-10303 GCA_905231905.1 Symbiodinium pilosum | reverse complement strand
AGGGTTACCCTAAACCCTAAACCGTGTAGGGTCTACGGTTTTGGGTTTAGGGTTTTAGGTTTGGGGTTATAGGGGCATAGCGGCTTTTGGACTTAGGGGTTTGAAGTTTTTTTAGGAGTTTGCAGGGTTAGAGGTCCCTTTGAGGGGCTAAAGGTGGAAGGATTCAAGACTTGGGTTCCTCACAACCAGGGGTCCCTTCTTTGGTCTCATGTTATGGTTTAGAGTTTAGGGTTTAAGGTCCGGAATCCCCCCCACCCCCTTCATGATAAATATTCCTCTCATTTACAGCTGTACTACGTTGAGCATGTATATTAGTAGGTGGGTAGGGAGGTTTACTACAAGCCCAAACCCTTAACCCTCTGCCCTACAGTAAATATGTAGTAATTTCCATTTGCCTTTCCATTCCCTAAAACAGCGAGAGGAACCAGGATTCTCCTGGTTCGCAAAATCAAAGGGTGACCTTATTTGATTTCGGAAATGTCAACCTCACGGATGGTCTACGGGTGTAGAGGGCTTGGATAGCGAGGCAATGCAGGATGCCATCTACCTTGCCAGAGTTTGAATCTGGTATGCTCCTTGTGAGGGAGTGCTTAGTCTTAGCTACATGTTCAACGGCAAACTCATCAGCCCACACAGGCATGCCAGCTGTGCGGTTCGCTACTACACCGACACGGGTAGCTTCTTCAAAAGGGACCAAAACTAGGATGATGCTTCGTGCTCCTTAGTTGGAGCCATGCACACCTCGAGAGTTTGAGGCCTCAGGGATAGTGTTGCCCAAGGTAATAGCCTTCCCCTCATTAATCTCAAGAACCATGAGGGTGGCGCAATAACCAACTAGGGCATCATCCTAGCTGACGGCAGTAACCTGGGCGGAGGGTGCCTTGGGTGCTGCCTTGGGAGCTGCAGCGCCAGTGCCAGCGCCAGCCTCGGCTTCAGCTGGCGGTGCCTTGAAGCCCTTGGCAGACTTTTTGGACTCCTCGACCTTTGCCATCTTGCCTTCCTCGTCCTTGGCCACAGAGATGTAGGAAGTCTCCGTCAGATCAGCGACCCTCTTCGTGTACTGAAGGAAATCAGCGAATCTAGGATCCTTAGGTCCCAGGACTGAGGATTCGTCCCCAAACTCCGTGAAAACCATGACTTTCCTTGCCTTATGAACCGAGAGCTTGATGCCCCTGCTTAGGCCTAGGCTCTTCCCCAAGTTCTGCTACTCAGCAGACCCGTAGGTGTCCGTAAGATTCCTGTAGTTGGGGCAAAGTAGTGACCCAAAGCCTAATTTCGAAGCGCGTTTCCGCAGATGTACAGTGAAGTGTTCGGGGGCTACATCCCAGAAACTAGTGGGGTCTTATCAATGTTGAATGCTTTCGAGTTTTAGCTTGCACGTAAACTCTCACCAAAAATCCTTAAACCCAAAACAGTGTAACCCCCGAACCGCACATGGTATGGTAGTCTGCAAGTTCCATTCCATTCCTTGTTAAGAAAAAGTCCATTGCATATCAGCTTCTATGCCCTGCTGCCCCGACAAAATTGACAGCTTCTCGGTCACTTGGGCCCCATCGTCTGTGCCACACAGCTTCAGCGTTTAGAGTTACGACCCATTGGTGGCGTTGGGGTAGTTAGCCCCTAACCAGCAGTTGTAGGTCCGAAGCTCTGATGCTCTAAGCCCCCATGCCCCTAAAACCACAAAACTAGTACCTAATCCCCGCCCCGGCCGCTAAGCCCACAAAACGAATACCCTAAACCCTGAAACCGCAAATAAATAGCTAATTCCCGCGACGTTTGCTTGGCGCACGGCTGTGGTCGTGAAGGGCGTTGGGTAGCAGCTGAACAGGAGGCACCGCCAACCTGTCAAGGTATGGGTTTAGGGTTCAGGGTTTAGGATTTAGGGTTTTACTCCAGGGTTTAGGATCTAGGGTTTAGGGTGTAGGATTTAGGGTTTAGGATTTAGGGCCAGCTCCGAAAACAGGGTTGCTGTTAAGGAACTTGAAAACTAGTTACCATAATTGGACCATAGTATGGGTACATAATGCATGACAGGTTTTCCTTACTATGGTAACTTAAGTTAAGTTCGTCAACAGCAACCTAGAAAACCCTTGGGAGCAACCTAAACTCTAAACTCTAAAGCCTAAACTCTAAACCTTCAACTCTAAGCCCTAAACTCTAAACCCGAAACCCTAAACCCTGGTTGGTGCTTGGGGGAAGCTAGGCTTGATTGGATCTATGAAGCGTTGGCATACGGAGGGCCTTGGGAATCCCTAAACCCTGAACCCAAGCCTGGGTTCCCTAGTAACCCCCTAATAATAAGGGTTCCTAGTCAATTTCAATAAGGAGACCACCAAAAACGGAAAAAAGGTACTACTGGGGTACCTAGTAGCAGGATTTCACGTTCAAGCCTCAGGTTTTTGGACGGTTCTGGGGCTCAGGTTTCCTGACTAGTGTCATGGGGAAAGTTCATTACTTCTGACTGGTTGGGGTTTAGGGTTTAGGGGTTGAGGGTTTAAGGTTTAGGGGTTTAGGATTTAGGTTTAGGTTTAGGGATTAGGGTTCCTGTGATGCACTGCCAGAAGCAAAGTGGCTTCGGAACCTCTAAAACGGCCTCAGAACCAAACCAAAAATTATAATTTTCGGTTGTCATTAGGAATTAGGGTTAGGGGTTTAGGGTTTTAGGGTTCAGGGTGTAGGGTTTAGGGTGTAGGGTTCGGGGTTTAGGGTTTAGGGTCAGGGGTTGGGGGCCCAAGTCCTCAATGTTAATCTACTTCCCCAAAACCGCATTTGGGGTTTAGGATTTCTATATTGAACTATTACCCAAATTCCAGGTACTCAGCTATTCGGTGCTTGGACCCTTAGGGGACAAGCATGGTCCTGAAAAATTGCGTTTGAGCAGCAAGTCATTGACCATCTGCGCTTTGTGGGTTCGTATGCAACTAGACAACCTGTGTAAGAGAGGCTCAAAAATGAGTACCTCTGGTTGTGGACGTGATAAGGGCGAACGAAGATGGGCAAGCATCTTTACCCAGAGCCATATTCTATCTACCTAATATCTTTATCCAAAAGGACTTGTCCTGACAATTTCTCGCTTAACACTAAACCCTGAACCCTAAACCCTGAGTTTGAGGAACATGTAAAACACACCGGCGCCTAGTGTCACTGAGAAGTTGCAATACTGAACATGTCACAGGTCCAGCCGAAGGCTCTGCTTGCCCGTAGTAACGCCGTAGTAATTGTCAGCTCCATGTAGGGTAATATAGGAATTAATACAGGGATTAGTATAGGGTTATATGAGGATTCATACAAGGATTAATATAGGGTTATATAGGTAGTAATATAGGGATAAATGTAGGGTTACCTACTGAATTCTTGGAGGCACGGGTGCCTTTCCGTTCTCAGCAAAAATGTATCTAGGATTATCTAGGGCCTCGTGCGCAGACTACCAGACATGCCTAGGTTTCCAGCTTCAACTCCCAAACTCAGGGTTTAGGGTTGGTTTAATAACAGCCTTCTGGCTACCCCAGCCCCTAAAATCAGGACCTTAATTTGATAATATATAGTTACAGGTTGCTTCTGATAGGGGCTGGGGTAACCAAAACCCCCTCCTTATAGTTAGCACTGAACCCTAAACCCTAAAGACACTAAACCGAGATTGGTGATGGCATCCTGATAGTCCATGAGGGCCTTCAAGAGTCGAAGGCTTACTTCAAGCCATCCTGGCCCTCCTGGCCGATATCCACGATCACAGTCTCCTGTACATGAGAAACTACTGGCTTGCTGTTCAGGAACTTAAGTTAAACTGCCAGAATTATTTATATGGGTCTGTAGTAAATAAGAGGGTTTCCTTGTTATAGTAACTTAATTCAAGTTTCTTAACGGGAACCCAGACCACCCCCCTTAAAAATCCAGGGAATAGAGCTTTGGCGAAGTCCTCAACCAGGCCAAGCGCCCAGAGCAGTGAAGCGCAAATGTTGCATCACATCCTATAATTGCCTGAGTCGAAATCCACAGACATCCTAGATCACATCGAACCCCTCATCCTACGCTCCTGCAGCCATATGAGAAAAGCTTCATCCGAAAAAGTATAAGGATCCCTGCCATGCACTAAGCCCTAAACCAACAACCCCAAACCCTGTACCAGACCCTTGTCCCTAAACCCTTCCAGCTCTGTACCTAACCAACAACCCAAAACCCTTAAACCCTTACCCCTCCCAATATATCCCCTATTATAATAGTAGTAGTTTCCATTTTCTTTTCCATTATCCCAATATAACCCTAATATAACCCCAATATTACCAGAGAGACCCGATTCCTGGCCTGGACCTCGAGTTGCACGTCATGGACCTCTCGGAGCTTCGCTGCGCAACTAAAAACTAAAGAGGCGGATGCTTTTGAGCCACCACGTCTGCAGTTGGGGGTTTTAGGGGTTTTAGGGGTTTAGGGGTTTAGGGGTGTAGGGGTTTAGGGTTGAGGCCTTAGGGTTTTTAGCCACCACGTCTGCGGTTGCCGAAAATTTCTTGGAGGTTTAAGGTAATTACACCCTAAACCCTTAATCTTAAACCAGACCTAAATTCTAAACCATATCAAGGAACCTTGGGGTCATGTAATTGGGTTCTAGGTGAAGTTACAATTGGGTGAAGAAGCCCTGAACCTACAAGTGGGGACCCTCTTTTGGAGCCGGTATAGGAAGGCTTATAATATACGGCGGTGTATAGTTGGAGTATAGGGATGAAGGCTTGGAGTTTAGAGGTCGAGCTTTGCGGTTTTGAGCATACCGCATCTGCGTATAGGGCTTAGGGTGCGGGAGTCTCACAGGTAGCACGACTGTGCAGAATGACAGCTGGCATGTACCGAATAGTTACGTGTTAGTCAAAGTTCGCTACTCCTTGGTTTAGCGTTTAGGGTAAGCCCTTCGCAAGAATGATAGTCGGACCATGCAACGCAAATAGTCAACTGCGAATACTAATCGAACAAGTAAAGCTATCAAAGCTACTGTTACTTTAGCTTTTTGAGGGGGGCCAGGTCGTTTGGGCTGCAAAGTGATTCATGGCGTTGGGAAGAGGTTTAATCCCAAAGCCAGAAGACTTAAGCGTAAGCCCCCACGCAAACGCAGCGCCAAAAACGCAACAATAACCCCAATCCTGAAGCTCCTGCACCCCAAATCCGAATCCCTGAGTCAAAGCCTGCTATTCTATCACTGAATCCTAAAGACCTCATTCAATTTCCCTAAGCCCTTGAACCCTACTCCTACGTGCGAGTTTCCGAACATGAGGAGCCTCAATGTAGACTCCAATATACTATAATCCTTATTCTAGGGACCCAGATCTTGGGACCCCCTAAACCCTATACATCCCTATACAACCCCCCCTGTAATGTGCAAAAAGAACCCTAAACCCTAAACCAGTTGGCCAGGAGCTTCTCTTCGAGTTGACGGCTGAAAGTCTCCTGATAGGCCATGGCCTGAGTCTTTCGGGCAAGGGTTTAAGGTTTAGGGTTTAAGAGTTAGGGTTTAAGGGTTTGGGGTTTAGGGTTTAGGGTTTAAGGTTTAGGGTTTAAGGGTTAGGGTTAGGGTTTAGGGTTGAGGGTTTAGGGGTTAGGGCTTAGGGAACCATAAACCGTACCGCCCCACCCTGTAACAGTCTATCGGGGGTCATATTCAGGGCTATTTATAACTATGTGATAGATATTCTCCAACTGTTACAGAGTGGGGGCAGTACCCAACCTAAACCCTCACCCCCTGAGCCCTGAGGGGGAATATAGCACAGGATGCCAAAGTTTGAGGAGGCTGAGGTTGAGGAGCTTTTGGAATTTGAGGGGCTTAGGTTAAGAGGCGCAAGGATGGGGGATGACGGCGCAAGGATAGGGGATGACGAGGACGTAGGGTCTAGGGTTCAGAGGATTGAGAGTACTCCAGGGGGTGCGAAGATGACAGGTCTGGGAATCCTGCGTAAGGAGCTAAAATGGTTAACGGTTAATTTGCAGAGAACAACAAAGGCCTAATGACCCTAAACCCTGGGCCACAAAACCTACAACAGCCAAATGTTTTTGCGTGCCAGGCATTGGGTGTTAGATCTCTTTGCGTAGCTTTTAGGGCTTTGGGGGGTGGGGGTTGGCGTTGAGGGGTTCAGGGTTCTGGGTCTAAGGGTCTAGTATCAGCTACTAACAAACCCCGCCCCACGTCAATCAACAACCTGGTAGCTACTGTACTGTTTAGGGTTTGGGGCTTAGAATAAATCCTCCACCCCGCCTAATAATGAATGACCCAATAAAGTGCCAGTAACGATAACAGGAAATATTCATCAATCATTGGGAGCGTGCGTGGGGGAGGTTTTCATCCTTTACATAATCGTATATAAACAGCTTTTACTTTTCCATTTCTAGTTGATTCTCTATTGCTCCCTAAACCCTAAATCACAACCCTCAATCCTAAATTCGAGACCCCAAACCCTAAAAAGGGGTTATGGGTTGCAATCAGGATTTCTGGATTAAACCCTAAACCCTAAACCCCAAGGGTTGAGGGTTGCGAGTTTGTGTGCTTTGCTTGAGGCTCAGGGCTCGGGGCTTAGGGTTCGCCTTTGGACTTGGACTTGGTGATTTAGGGTTTAGGGGTTAGGTTTTAGGAATTAGGGCTTAGGTTTTTAGGGTTTAGGTTTCAAGGTTTAGGGTTTAGGCTTTAGGGTTTAGAGGCTAGATTTAGGGTTTAGGGTTTAGGGTCTAGGTTTTAGGGTTTAGGTTTTAGGGTCTGACGTTGAGTTTCCCAAGCAAGCAATGCAAGCCACATAATCCTCGCAGACAAGCCCCAGACCCAATCACTCATCTTGAGGGGAACACTCCAAAGAAGAATCCTACACTCTACCAAGATCTTTTGCAGGCCTTATCCTTGTAGGGCCGGTGCTGGACGAATCTGCAGCCTCTTTGCCCTGAACAACGTCCTACCATCCAATAACGCTCGGAAGAGACCTTCGTAGCTTGAACGAATAATCCTATACGAAAAGTTGTCAATATTTTGGCACCATTTTGGGCCGCCAGAAAAACATTGCTGCTAACACATACGGCGCCAAAGAATGGGTGATAAACCGGACAAACTCCAATATCCTAACCCCTACAAGAGACAGTATGACCCCACTTACTGTTTCATGTTCTATTCACTTTTCCAGCGGATTGTCCTTTATTAGTTGCCTAAACCCTAAACCCTAAACCCAGTAGTTTCCATTTTCTTTTCCATTATCCCAATATGACCCCAATATTCCCATATAAGCTCTAAACAATGTAGTACCTTTTTGGTAGTCCTAATAAGAATCCTAACCAAAAAACCATAGCAAACCCAAAAAGGAACTACATTGGAGGGTCTCGGTAAACCCTAATCCCTCATGGCAGTGGCCTCTTCCAGCAAAGTGCTACATTCGGGCGCCCCCTCGGACCCTTCCAGCGGATGGCTGGTTTGAGAGCTGCTAGAGCAGGGTACGCGTAAGATACCTTCAGCACCCTACAGATGTATGGAAACTTCGGAGCCTTACAGGGGCTTTGATAGGAATTGATTTAAAAATATTCTCTGAGCCCTAAATTCGGGACGCAGCGGCCCCCAAATTTGGGGAAGCAAAAGGCTCAGGTGCTGGCAAGGGTGTTGCGGAAACTTTGTACTCAGGAAGTCTCCCTGAAGCATTGTGCTGTCTAACGAGGATTTGCTTCGCTGCAGAACAACTGGATTTGGACCCCAACCCCCTCCCAAAAAAACCGGGACCCTATGACCATCCATGTTTGATGGGTTGGGGTCGCCTAAATCACATCCTCTCACCCTTGTTTTTGGCAGCGGGGGCGGTTGAAGACTAGTTTCCGATAATATTGGGTCCCCCCAGCTTTGTCGTGTACCTAGCTTTGTACATTATGAAACATATCTATCATTAGGGGCTTTTATCATAAAGGGCGAAATAGGAGTCTATTCAACTGAGTAAATGATATCCTTAGTTCACATGATAATTTGAGGTCGGTTCTTCTTATGAAGCATTCCTTTCTAGAAGCCTAACAACTCTTGAAGGGTATATCATCGCCATCTAGGAATCAGTGGTAATCAGAAATTGCGCTAAATTTGATTTCGATTCTTTAAACACACCTTTACTTTCTTTCTTGAAGCAATAACGACTTCGGGAATGAAGGAGACCCATTTTGAGTCTATTTCCGTTAGATTAGTTCAATAAAAGCCCTTCATAAAACCTATATCAAGCAAAGCACACAACCAAGACAAGGCTAATTCCTCATAATTTCTTATAACGGCATTCCCCCAATTCCTTCAGACACCCCAAACTCATAATCAGGCGGATCCTAACTGGCCCCTTTTCAGAGTAGTCTCTCCCCATTTTGAAATAATCTTTCAGGATGTGCGGGTACTTCGGGCATTTCCTGG
This sequence comes from Symbiodinium pilosum, assembly GCA_905231905.1. Taxonomy (NCBI): domain Eukaryota; class Dinophyceae; order Suessiales; family Symbiodiniaceae; genus Symbiodinium; species Symbiodinium pilosum. Next base: position 1,917 of record CAJNIZ010012063.1, on the reverse strand, counting down.
CAAAGTATTCATTATTAGGAATTTGGAGCCATTCCCCAACCTGCATTACAAATGATCCCTGTTTTGCACCATCTTTGTGTACACTTTTGGGGTGAGGTCGGTGGGGGTTTTTACAACCAATCCTGTGCGTCCTCGCACCTTGGGCAACTAGCAACCGGGTGGGTATGGCTTGCATAAACGTAATTTGAGAGATTACCCTAAACTCTAAACCCTAAACCCTAAACCCCTAAACCCCTAAACCCCTAAACCCCATTATCATACTTCACAGGGTTTAGGCCTACACTATAAAGACCCACGGCAGATGCAATGGCTTAAAGCCGCCTAAACCCTAAACCCTAAACCCTATAAACCCTAAATCCTAAACCCTAAACCCTATAAACCCTAAATCCTAGACCCTAAGCCTGAACCCTAAACCCTTAATCCTAAACCTTAAACCCTAAGCCCTAAATCCTAAACCCTAAACCCTATAAACCCTAACCCTGAACCCTTTAGAATGGAACCAAATCTGCCCCCATGCCCAAGCCTACGCCTCGCAACCCGATCATAAAGGAACTTAAGCTTAGGGTTGAGGGAGTTTAGGGTTTAGGGTTTAGGGTATGTATATATGGGGGTTATATAGGGAGAATGGAAAAGAAAATGGAAACTACTGTAGTATAGGGTTTAGGGGATACTAGGGTATGTCTAGGGATTATATGAGCCATAATCTAAACTCCTTAAAGGGGGTTATGTAGGGGGTTATATACTCCAGTATTATAGGGGTTATTAAGGGGGATACTAGGAGCTTAGACAATGGCTCAGATAGGGATAATGGAAAAGAAAATAGAAACTACTGTAGTATAGGGTCTAGGGTTTAGGGTGTAGGGTTTAGGTCAACCGCAGCTGCCATTTCTAGCTAGAGTTTACGGTTTAACATGGCAGCCACGATGCCTTAGATACATCGCCGAATTCGATGGTCTTCAACCCTAAACCCCTAACCCTAAACCCCATATTATGGGCTCGCGGGGTGGGTGTCGAAATTATGGTAACAACATTGGAAGAGAACCATCCCGAATCCCAAACCCTCCCTTTCTCCATATAGGTGGTCTCGGTAGGCCTCGGGGACCCCTAAGTCCAGGCGCTGAATACGGAGAAATCTTAGGCGTGCAGTGGTCCGATGGCTACCCTAACTTGGATAGGGAAACTAGGAGGTATACAGCAAGGTAATTAAGGCTTGAATGAAGAAAGCTACTCACCTGATAGTCCTTTAGACTAAGACATACAATCCGAAACTCTAAAGTTTAGAGTTCAGCACTGTAAGCTTTAGCCCTCAAAACCCCGAACAGAAACTTTCCAAAGCCTGCATCCAAAACCATAACCCGTACCTATACATCCCTATACACGTTTATTTTAAACCCTCACGAACACCCCAAACCTCCAAGCAAGCTGCAACCTAAACCCGAAACCCTAAATCCTAACCATAAATCCTAAACCCTAAATCCCTAAACCCTAAACCCTAAATCCTAAACCCTAAACCCTAAATCCTAAACGCCAAACCCTAAATCCTAAAACCTAGGTACTGCCCCCCCCTCACTAACAGCTGGATAATAAGTATATTATGGTTATATATAGCCTTTAATAAGACCCCGAATATAAACTGTTACTGGGTGGGGG
>CAJNIZ010012062.1:0-10305 GCA_905231905.1 Symbiodinium pilosum | reverse complement strand
CCTTAATAGGACCCCTAGTATAGAGGCCCAGATGGGGAAACTGCGGAGGGCTTATGTTTTGGGGTTTGGGTTTTAGGGTTTAGGGTTTGGGGGTTAAGGGTTTAGGATTTAGGGTTTAGGGTTTGGGGTTTAGGGTTTAGGGTTTGGGGTTAAGGGTTTAGGAATAAGGGTTTAGGGTTTGGGGTTTGGGGTTTAGGATTTAGGGTTTAGGGTTTGGGGTTTAGGGTTTAGGGTTTGGGGTTTGGGGTTAAGGGTTTAGGAATTAGGGTTTAGGGTTGGGGTCTAGGGTTTAGGGTTTGGGGTTTGAAGTTAAGGGCTTAGGATTTAGGATTTAGGGTATTTGGGGTTCAGGGTTTAGGGTTTAGGGTTTGGGGTTTAGGGTTTGGCGCTTAGCGGCCCTGTTAAGGGGTCTGTCTGGGGTTCTTTAGGGAGAAATGGAGATATATGGACATACATTCGGCTGTGTGATTAAATGACGGAGAATCGAGTGGAAAGAAATTCAGCACACGGAGGCTGAATTGATGCTTAGGGCTTCAGGTTTAGGAGGGTGTATGGCTTTACGGCTTGTGGCTTCAGTTTCAAGTAGGCATTGGGCTTAGCGAGCGGTGGGGCCCAAAGGGGGGTGATGGCTATTGGCCTTGCACCTCAGGGTTTAGGTTGTATGGTTTACGGTGTAGGTTTCGCGGCTTAGGGTTTAGGGTTTACGGTTTAGAGTTTAAAGGTTTCAGTTGTACTGCGTAGGGTTTTCGGGTTTAGGCTTTACGGTTTGGGGTTTGGGGTTTGGGGTTTAGGGTTTTACGGTTTACGGTTTAGGGTTTAGGGTTGTAGGGTTTAGGTTTCACGGTTTAAGGTTTAGGGTTTTAGGGTTTAGGTTTTTACTGTTTTGGTCTTTAGATCTTATGGTTTAGGGTTTAGGTTTTACGGTTTAGGATTTAGGGTTTTAGGGTTTAGGTTTCACGGATTTAGGGTTTGGGGTGTAGTTCTTACGGCTTAGGGTTTAGGCTTTACGGTTTACGATTTAGGGTTTTAAGGTTAGGTTTTCAGGGTTTAGGGTGTAGGGTTTTAGGGTTTAGGTCTTATGCTTTAGGGTTTAGGTTTTACGGTTGAGGGTTTAGGGTTTCGGTTTTAGGGTTTAGGTTTTACGGTTTAGGTTTTACCGTTTAGGGTTTAGGGTTGGGTGTCGGTTTAAGGCTTAAAGGCTTTGGTTTTACTGGTTAGGGTTTTTGCGGCTTAGGGTTTAGGATTTACGGTTTAGGGTTCAGACTACGCGTACGGCAGGCTGTAAAAAAAGATGGTCCTTCTTGGACCTGCTGTATACTACGGCAGACAAAAAGGGATCACAAATGTCACAACCTTCCAATATGCAGGCTCTGATAGGGACATATTCCGTCAGGCCCAAGGACCTTCATCGAAACTTTGTTTACAAGCCTGTTTTGGGGGCTACAGGAATAGAATAACCCCTAAACCCTAAACCCCTAAACCCTAATCCGCATCTGACAGAAAAGGGCGCTTGCGAATCCCAGGGATACACGGTTTTAGGGTTTAGGGTTTAAGGTTTTAGGACAACTGTAGATGCAGCTCGGGGGGCTGGTCGCAGCGCCACTCTCTCGCGCCCGGCCCGCCTTCACTGGCTTCCGCTTTGGACCGCCTGGCAGGATCGCGGCTTAATTGGAGGCTCTGGGGTTTCAGGTCTAGGGTCATGTCGACCCAGTATGGCTTGTAAGGGTTTAAAAGTATACTTACTAGTTACTAGGTCCCCCTGACCTTCAAGTAGGGTCTAGGGCATCGCGGAGCTTCTCGAAGACAACAGTTAGAACCCTGAACCCTACATCCTATATCCTAAACCCTGAATCCTGAACCCTACGCACTACATGAATCCTGAACCCTACGCACTAAATCCTAAACCCCGAGCCATAAATTCTAAACCGGTTGCGTTTTGCAGGCAGATTTTTTGGCGATGCCTTACCGGTCCGTGGCGGTGATATATGTTCATTCCTTTTCACTCCTTTTGATTCAGGGTTTCGGATTTAGGGTTTATATCCTGGCTGGTTCTTTGGAAATTTAGTGGTTACGGGCATTAAGTCTTTCACTTCTAAACCCTAAGTCCCTGCTTTTGGACCTCCAGGGCTTCTTCATAAGAACGAATTCGCGGGGGAAGTTCTGTCTTACTCTGTCCACCTGAAGGGTTTAGGGTTCAGCAGGGTTTAAGGTTTAGGGCTTAGGGTTCAAGGGTTCAAGGTTTAGGGCTTAAGGATCCCTCTTGCGGGACCCCCATAAGGGAGTATAGTATTGCGGGGTCTACTTTGGGTTCCCGCTATTGATCAGACCTCCACATACTGCTTGCGAAGTCGCAATTTCGCATGGAAGCGAGAATCCGCAGAAGAAGTGAACTATCTGAACAACAAACTAGACTGCACATCTATGTAGGCGCTATGGGTGGATTATAATTGAGAACTTGGGGGGGCGGCATGTTAAGTATCAAGCGTCTACGGCAAACAACACAGAGAATTCATAAACACCCTAGACCCTAAATCCTAAACGCTAGACGCTAAACCCTACACCCCAAACCCTAGACCGTAAACTTGCTGGGCGGTGGTAACTACTTGTGCCTGAGCTTATAATCCCACTTATAGCCTTCCTCTAGGGACTTAGGAAGGGTTTAGGGGTTAGGGGTCTGGGGTTTAGGGGCATGGCACCCGCTAGAACTAGCTACTCCCAGGAACCTCCAAGTAGACCTTCTGCCCAAGTGGTGTTCCAGGTGGTGAGCAGTTGCGAGCCAGTCACTAAGAGCCACTGAACCCCTCATCCGGAGGCTCCATGAAGTTCTTTTTTAATTCTAGCGTAGAACTCACACACCCTAAATCAAGGGAAGTTTGAGGGGGATGGTTATCAGGTGGGCACCCTTAAAGAAAGCTCACATACATCTCATATAGGCCCACCACCCTTATGCCAGCCTTCTATAGGGCTTCTCAGAGAGTGGTTGGCGTAGGTAGCAAAGAAATATTTCCACTATCGCTTGAAGGTCCTCCACTCCAGTCCAGCACCTTAATATATCCAGTGTCATTCTCGGCCATGACATCTTTTGCATGGCAGTCCCATAAAGGGAAGCTGCACATGCTCAGGTGCGCCAGGGCACGTTGCATGCATTCCAGGCTTGCACGCAAGGATGGTGCCCTAGGAATACTCGGAATTTGTAGAGCCCCCCTTAGGGATTGCACATAGGGATCTGTTGAGAAACTCTCAAAGGGACTTCCTGCTCGCTCCTTTCGTACACCTGCTTCCTGTAGTCCAATCAACTACAGCTGGAAAACTTGGGACTAGGGCCGGGATCGCCAAGCTTACCAAATTTAGGCAAGTTATGATCATCAACAATCCTGAATTAAGGCCGTTGAGGCTTGTAGCAAGGGCCTGTTCCCAATAGTGACGACAATAGTTAAGCGCGAGCTCATTTGAGCTCAGCATAATTTGCCCAGTTTGAACCCCCAACTCCCCCGCAGAGCTCAAGCTTCCCGAAGGCGTCCAGACAAAGACTGCAACTTGAAATCCACAAGGATTCTAAATCAAGCGCTTCTAAGATTTTCCTTAGGCTCCCTAGACCCCAAATTCTGAAACCACCGAAATCCTAGACCCGGAATCCTGAAAACCCCCTTAGGTTCTCTTGACCCTAAATCCTGAAAACCCCTTCAGATCCCAGACATTAAATCCAAAACATCTTCACCCTGCCTGAGCGGCTGCGTGCGCCGGCAGCAGAAGGCGCAAGAGCAGCAGCCGCCGCCGAGCTGTCCGCGGGCACGTCGAGCTTCGACCTGGGGTCTTTCAACATGCGGGGAACCCTAGCGACCCGAAGGGTAGGGAACCTACTCATGACGGGTTAGAATCAGGTGTTGTTTGCTAGAATGGGCGGTTTCCGTAAAGATGGGGACCCGAAATATAGGATCCCCAAATACTATAATCCCGATTATGAGGGTCCCCTAAACGGTACCCCTTGTTTTGGGAAACCCCATATAAGAATATATTGCCTAACCCCAGGGTCCCTCTCAGTGTAGGATGTCTGACGGTCTCCATCATCGATGCTGTGGGGATGGCTTTAACGAACTCCCAGGTGCCTTGTGATAAGAAATATGAGAACACAAATTGCAACAGTTGCTGCTAGTGCTCTTCTGGTTCAGGGAATGTCTAAACGGTGTTCGAAATTGTAGTTTCCATTGTATTTTCCATTCTGCCTATATAACCCCAACATACTATAGTAGTTTCCATGTTACTTTCCATTATCTTATGGGGTTTATCATCTTAGTTTGTGCGGGGTTTTCTGTTCAGCTGTTCCGACAAAAAGAACGTTGGGGGTACAAGTTCTTTTTAGTATTGACTTGAGAGTTTAGGGCGTCGACAGTCTGCTGAAAAGGCCTCATTCTGGGCCGGACTGGGGGTCTAGGATGTACAACGCTTGTCTTAGATGTACAATGCTTGTTTGGGGGTAAGAAGGCTCCTTGCTTCAAGTCCTCTTTGGGGTTCAGGGCTTCTGCTGTATCTTTGAGGAATACACGCAGCACGCAGAAAATCGTTTGGAGGTCCATTCCCCATGCATTAGTGATCCCTAGCTACAGGTCGTCCTGCAGCCTCCACTAAATACCCCAAACCCTACAACTTAAATGTCTATCTTCTTTGATCGAAGGCTCTCTGACAAAACTCAGGCAAAAGAACACATGAGGACTGCAGCACGGTCTCATGCAACAAATCATGGGGCCTCCTGGGCTTTGGGTTTAAATTTGAGGTACAAGATGGCGCTTTTTCGCAACCTCGGGTCCCTTTTTCGGGTGGGGTTGCGGGGTCTAGAAGACGTCTCAGAAAGCTTTTGACACTAGCAGCATATCTCCAAGTTGTGGTCCGCCAGGACATTTTGCAAACAGGCAGGTATCACTGCGGTTCATGGGGTTTGGCAAAGGACGCCTCATTAACCCTAAACCCTAAACCCTAAAACCTAAACCCTAAGCCCTAAACCCTAAACTCCAAATCCTAAACCCTGTTGTATGCAGGACCTTGTGATGGTGGAATCAACTTCGGTGCTGGCCCCGGGAGCGGCGAGTCCTGCTTCCCTGTCACTCCCTCTTTTTGTTTTGCACTCGCTGAATTTATGGTTTAGGTTTTAGGGTTTAGTGGGTTAGTGCTTTAGGGTTAGGAGTTTAGGGGCTTTAGCTCTAGAAGTAAACGATGTAATGGTTAAGGGCTGTGGAGTTTAGGGGGTTAGGGTTTCAGGGCCTGTCCATTGTGGTGACCTGCAAGTCATTCTCTCACGTGGCCGTGTTTGCCCATCGAAACTAAGCCCCATAGCATGCCATATCACACCTGCCATTGCCCCTTAGCTGCAGCAGCTGTCATTTGGAGGCTGACGGACACCCTCTGAACTCAACATAAGACCTCATGCCCTAAACCTTTAACCCTAACTCTACGCCCTAAATCCCTCAACACCGTAACCCTAAACCCCTAGCTCCTAAACCCTGGACCCTAAACCCTGAATCTCTAAAAACAAAAAAAATAACTCAAAACAAGACCAGGCGGCTCCTTCTTGTCCGTCCTGGCAGAAGCATTGGAGATGGCAGAGCCTGTGCGGCTTCCTGAGAACTCCAGGTTCAGGGTCTAGGCGTTTAGGGGTTTAGGGGCTAGGGGCTTAAGTTCTAGGAGTTTAGGGTTTAGGGGTTTCGGGTTTAGGGGCTTAGGGTTTACAGGTTTAGGGTTTAGCGTGCAGGGGTTACTTGGAGCTTCACGGGACTTAGTAACTACTTATAACTGGGCCGATGATCTTGTTTATCATGCCCCTAACTGTACTCACTTTGGCTATCCCAGATATAAGTAGGTTCATATTCGAACTTACAAGTGGTTACTAAGTCCCATGAGCCTCCAAGTGAGGCTTCTACAGGGTCAGGGCTGAGGGTTCAACTTATAGGGTTTGACGCTTGAGCTTAGGGGTCTCCAAGCAGGTTTCTTTCAGGACACCAGAAGGTTCTGACCCTGCACCCCCAAAACCCGCACCCTGCACCATTAAGTCTATGACATTGGCTCCTAGACCCTATAAACCTTAGAACCAACCCCCAGATCAATTTACTCACTCTCATCTACCTTCTTTCTAGCATCAGGTTGTAAAACATCAAAACAACAATCGAAGAACCCTAAACCCTAAACCCGAACACGTTATACACTCCCTTTATGCTCCCACATAAGCCTCGCATGCCCTGAGGTGTACACACCGCTACACGCAACCCTGACAGTATAAACTTCGCTACACTCCCTTCCTTACCCAAATGAGCTATAGTCTACACTCCTGAAAGGGGGATTATATAGGTTCTTAAGGGGGATACTAGGAGTTTAGACAATGACCCAAATGACCTAAACCCCTATAACCTGATATCTCATAGCCTGAACCCTGAGAAACCGCTTAACCCCATGCATGCACTTCAAAACTAGACCCAGCGGAAAAAAAAATACGCCTGTATCTTTGATAGGCTCTATCCTGCGCAATATTCTAAACACTTCCGAAACGCCCTAACCCCTAAGTGCTTAGCCTAGGTAGGCAAGAACCAAAACACTAAACCTGAAGCCTGCCCTAGACTCTAAACCGCAAACCTCAATCCCAGACTCTGGAATGTAAGCCCAAAACGATTCTAAGCTCTACTTGGACCCCCCAAATACCCTTAATACAATAATAGCAATAGTTATGATAACGCAGCGTATCTGCCCATGATTGAGGTCTGCTATGATAAGTATCTGGGAGGTCTAAGCAGCACTCAATACCTTGGTAAACCCTGCGGATCCAAGTACCTAGACAACAGATAATCCGGGCCCAAAATACATGTATAGGAACACGATTTTGGCCCAAATTCCATACCATTTAAATACTTTTTAATGTGGATGTGGGAAATCTGCACTATTAAGGATTCTCAATACTCAATCTTCTTAAGATATGTGGTATATCCAATTCAGCAAGATGTCAGCCAACCACGGTTGGACCCTTAGTGGACGGCTTAGAGGCTCCCTAAACCCTGAAGCCTAAACCCCAAAACCTACACTCTAAATCCCAACCCTGAACCCTAAAACCTAAATCCTAAAGCCTAGACCCTAAAGCCTAGACCCTAAATCCTAAAACAATAGACCCTGAACCCTAAAACCCGAAACCCCTAGAACCCTGAATCCTAAACCCTAAAACCCTAGAACCCTGAATCCTAAACCCTAAAACCCTAGAACCCTACAACCCTGAATCCTAGACCTAAAACCCTAAAGACTAAACCCTAAACCCTAAGACCTAAAACCCTAAACACTAAAGGCTTTGAGGAGGCCAAGCTTCGGCCAGGGCCGCTTGTAGGAACCAGGCCGGAGCCTGATGCAGGTAGGCAAGTTTAGTTTTTGGGTTTGGGGTTTAAGGGTTTAGGGTTTTTAGGGTTTAGGATTTCGGGTTTTAGGGTTTAGGATTCAGGATTTAGGGTTAAGGTTTAGAGTTCAGGGTTCAGGGTTTTAGCTACCCCAAACCCTATAATCAAGAATTTGAAACATACGACTACCTTTGCACTGGAACAGGGTGCTAATTCCAGGGGTTGAGTTCACTAGAACCCCTTGTCAGAGGTAGGCCTTTTTGTTCAAGTGTAAGGCTGGGGGATGTATTTGAAGAGGCTCGGTCGACTTAGCAAATCTACTGTTCTGCACTAGCAGGCTATCATCACCGCCATGACCATGACCCCTACTACTAGCCTAATTACCAAATCTCCCTGAGCTCCAAGCACTTGGGCGGGGTGTGGTACTTAGAACCTACTTACTGTTGTAACTTTTGTTAGAAGCCAGGATAAACGTTTCTATGTCTGGTGAACAAGGTTGTATGCAGACATGACTCAACTAACCCGGCCCTGCAAGTGCATGGACGTTGATGGGCAGCTATGTGCAGCTTGAGGAAAGAAAACCTTTAGTTGCCTTACTTGCAACCGCAATTACAGCTATCCGTGAACCTCCCTGCAGGAAGCTAGCCCCGCAAGAAACACGACTGACCTCAAGCGAAGCCATATTATGGTGCTTACACGCATCAATATTTGGAGGCGTATTTGAATTTGGACTCCAAAAGTGTCCAAAGGTTCTAGACAGGCAACGAGCGGACATGATCTGTGACCGTACAGGCTGGAATTGCTTTCGCATTTTGTGATAGGGCTTATGGATGACACGCGGTTGGGGTTTAGGACTTAGGGTTAACAATGTTCGGGCAAGTTGTGAGCTGCAGCATTCTGCAGCAGCAACTGATATGACCCGTGGTTTCAATGTACTGCGTGGCGGACAAAAGGCATGGTCACTGGAAATTCCCCAGTAGGACACCAAATATAGATACACTCACCAAACATCCTGAGGTATTTGGGTGGGGTATACCATCCAATTAGGAAATCAGGCGCTCATGTTCTGTAGTTTTTTCCTGCAGAGCACCCTCAGTGCAGTAACCCCCATGGCCCTTCGGACTAGCTGACATTCTTTGCTACCTTCATTATCTCAGAAGATCATGCCAAAGAAGCCCCATCAGTACCATGAAGCCTTAAATACCATGCAGATGTAATTGAAGCGGCGTTGATCTCCTTGTAATTTGCTTAGGCCCCTTCTAGTTGGGGTCTCAGGCATAAGTACAACTGTGGTTCTGAACATGATATCTAGTGATTACCGTATTATTTGGGGGCAATCTTCACAGCACCCATAAATACGCATAAACCTACTTAAGCTTTTGTCAGCATAAACCCTAACCCGTTCTACCATGTGCCTCCTGCGGCCACTGCCTGGCCAATGCCGTTCTCACCCTTCTGCGCCGGCACTGGTGCGGCGACTGCGGCATAGCTAGGTAAGCATATTCGGAAGAACACCAATGCAAAATTGGAGAAGGAAATGGACACTTGGATGATTCAGGGTTTTTGCTTAGGAGCCAATTATGTATTACAAGGGGATGCACAGATTTTTTGTGGGCGTCCCCGCAGTTTTCCTCTGGCAAGACGCCTGAGGCTACTCAGAAGAACTAAACCTGCCTCAGAATCCCATTAAAAAAGTTGCTATTAGGATTATCACCGCCGAAAATTCCAAAAACTATTTTCGAGGCCCTGGAAGAATATCCGAGCCGGAAGACTGGAGTTTTACTTGGGACGTCTGCAACGGTACTCGCCTTTCGCCATAGGGTTTATGGATGACACGCGGTTGGGGGTGTAAGGCTTCGGGTTGACCATGAGAATGTTCGGACATTTGGTAGTTTCCCAAAAATAGGGATACTTTTTAATGGTCCCCATAATGAGGATCATAGTATTTTGGGGTCTATATTGGGGTGCCCTTATTTTGGGAAACTACCACTTGTGAGGTTGCTGTTAAGGAACTTAAATTAAGTTACCATAATGGGTATATATAGTAAATAATAGGGTTTCCCCAATATAGTAACTTAAATTAAGTTCTTTAACAGCAACCCAGATTTGTGAGCTGGAGTATTCCTCCATGGTCCAAGGCTCAGAGACTGGTACCCAATATTTAGGGTTTAGAGTTTAGGGTTTAGAGTTTAGGATTTTGGGGTTTATCGCGCCAATAGGACACCAAAAATAAATATATTCACCAACAGTCCTAAGGCATTTTTGTAGTGTATATAAACCACCCAGCTTGAAAATCAGGCGCCCATGTTCTGAAGGTTTTTCCTGCAAAAACACCCTCAGTGGGACTAGATGACCATCTTTGCTAGCTTCATTATCTCAGAAAATCATGCCAAAGACAACCCCATAAGTACCATGATGCCTAAAATACCATGCAGATGTAATTCAAGCAGCGTTGATCTTCTCCCAAACCAGCCAAAAACAGAGGGACAAAAGAAACTCCTGGCCTATTCTACTCGGGGGCTCAGGCATAATCACAACTGTGGTTCTGAACATAATATCTGCGGATTACCGTATTATCGGGGGCAATCTTTACAGCAACTATACATACGCATAAACCTACTTAAGCTTTTGTCAGCATAAACCCTAACCCATTCTACCATGCGCCTCCTGCGGCCACTGCCTGGCCAATGCCGTTCTCACCCTTCTGCGCCGGCACTTTTGCGGCGACTGCGGCATGGCTAGGTCAGCATATTTCGGAAGAAGAATGGAACACAAATGCAAAATGAGAGAAGGAAATTGAAACTTGGATGATGCAGCGGTTCAGGCTTAGCAGCCAAGTATGTAGTACAAGGGGATTCGCAAGGTTTTTGTGGGCTTCCCCAGTCATAGCCTGCACAAGATTGTCGGAAATGTTTTTTTTGCCCCATGATTAATAAACCCCCTC
>CAJNIZ010012061.1:0-10306 GCA_905231905.1 Symbiodinium pilosum | reverse complement strand
CGCCAACCTGTCCACACCACAGGATTATGAGCAACTGCTTTTTGGTAGTGTTTATGAAAGCCGGCTGCCAATCCACGCTTCAGATAGGGCACTCCTGCTTCACGCCACACGTCTCCATTGGCAGAATCGTATTGCACCGCTTCCTGAAGTATAAAACGTTGTGGCGGGCTTCCCTGATAGTAGCGATGGATAGCGTCCATCAGGCTCTTGGCCAATTCTTTTTTTTCTTCCTGACTAAAGGTTTTGGAATATAATTCCGGATGGGTTTGCGAGCATCCCAGCAAAAAGAAAACGCTAAGGCAATAACTCAATAATCTCACCGTCTTTCATTTTAAAAGTTATATAGGCATACACATCTCCCACCGTGTTTCTTATCGGCTCTACTTTCCATCCATCCAGCTGTAAAAGCAAACCGAGCAAGTAGTTTACCACGCCCCGGTCAAACTCTTTTGTCGTAAAATCAAGATCTCCTTCTTCAGTAATGTACCGGCCGGTTTCTCCCTGGCAGTTTATTACAAACCTATAGGTGAGATAGCCACTTTCATTTTTAAGCTTCTCCGGCTCTACACGGGTATGGAAAAACTTTCGCAAACGGTCTTTTTCCGGAAAATGACTATCCGGATCGGAATTGTAGTAGTCGAAAATATCCTTTTCAGATCCGCAAAGCTCAAAGCCTGAGTCATCTGTTATAGATTCTTCAGGATCTATATACGCTATGCGCCTGATGGCATGCGCTCTCATTTTTTTGAATTCTCCAATGGGTATTTGCTCAATCAATTCCAATCGGCCCTGGCCTTCTTCAGTTACTATTTCCTGCTCAAATAAGCCAAGGCCGGAGGCCATGGTTATTTTCTTGATCCGAAGTGCTTTAATGGTGTCCTTTTCCGGATGGCTGAAAGTGCTCAAGGTGCTGTCCCTAAGGAGAAGGTAGTCGCGCTCAACGCCTGAGCTATCCTCCTGCGCTATTCTGAAATTCTGTGTTTCCTCCAGCCAGCCACTCCCCCTTATCCCGGAAACTTTAAAGTGGTACTCGCCCGAACGCTCAGTTAAATAATCAGCCACGTCAATAAGCTGCTCAATACTATCACCGTTAGCCATATAAGCTTTCTCCTGGCTTATATTAATACTTTCTTCACCTGTTGCCAGGTACCGCTCATGTACTTTTTCAAAGGCGGCATTATAGGTGGTCATCACAATTGTACGCGGGTCTAAAAAGTGGTACTGAATGTATTGGATATCGGTGGTTTTTGTGAAACCATCATCAGACTTATAATGGTAATAGTACTTATTGGCTATACCTTCCTTTAAATGTGTTTTAGAAGGAAAGTAATTGAGCAAGCCGTTTTGAACTGGTTTTTGACAGGAATACAGAAGTAAAGAGAATACGAATGCGATACTTATTTTTTTCATTTGGTGGCAGGGTTTGACCGGACAATGACATCTGCTTTTCAAAAATCAGACCTCAGATTTTTTTTCTCCGTGTTGCGAAGGTTTGTGATGCATGGTTTGCAGTTGTGCGGTAGTTTGGCGGCTACCGTCATGGCTCCATCCCGGAGGTCCGAAAACATAGCCCGTCCATTGGCCGGGGTATCGCCACACATCTTTTATAATATCTCTCCATTCATGAGTAGCAATGATCAATGGGTTGTATGTGTCAATATTTTTAGTGAGCCCGTAAGTGGGGCGCTCTTCTTCCGGCTGAAAGGTACCAAACATACGATCCCAGATAATGAGAATACCTGCGTGGTTTTTATCCAGGTACTTAAGGTCTGATGCATGGTGCACACGATGGTGTGAGGGCGTATTGAAAACTGCCTCAAACCATCCTGGCAGTTTTTGTATTACCTCAGTATGTATCCAAAACTGATACAGAAGGCTGACACTATGCATGAAGAGAATCATTAACGGATGAAAACCCAATAGTGGCATCCATAAGTAAAATACAAATCCGGTAAAATTACCCGTCCAGGTTTGGCGTAATGCTGTGGCCAGATTGTACTTGGTGGAGGAGTGGTGAATTACGTGGCTGGCCCAGAAGAACCTTACTTTATGGCTGCTCCTGTGAAACCAGTAATAGCTGATATCGTCTGCAAAAAAGCACAATATCCAGGCCCACCAAACAAAGCCTAATTCCCATAGCCTGAATTGGTATAACAGGGTATATACACCAAAGACCATTGCCTTGGAGAACAACCCGATTATAACATTTCCCAGGCCCATGGCAATGCTGCTGGCGGCATCTTTAGTATGGTAAAAATCGGCCTTAAGCCGCGTGGTAATAATTACCTCAAGAGCTATAAAACCCACAAAAAAAGGAATGGCGTAATGTATGAGATTGGGCAACTGCATTTCTTCAAAAATAGCAAGAATCTCCTCAGGTACACTTTTGCTTTTTCCCTTACTTTGCAGTAAAATCAATTGCATGCTGGACATGTTCCGCGAAATCCTGGCTGATACTATTTCTATTTTCACCATTATGAACCCTCTCTCTGCCGGGGTTGTAATGCTTACCCTGGTAGATGATGACACTACCCGCAAGGAGTTTAACTCAATTGCCGTTAAGAACACCCGTGCCGTTTTTGTGGCTATGGTGATATTATACCTGAGTGGCACCTATATTTTTAATTTTTTTGGGATACAGCCGGACGGCTTACGGGTATTCGGAGGTATAATCCTGCTTCTGATGGGTTTTAATATGGTGCAGGGGCATGATAAAAAAGTGAACCACCGCCCGCAGGAACAGGCGGCTGCACAAATGCGGAATGACATTAGTATGGTGCCTTTAGCCATTCCTATTATTGTGGGACCCGGCCTGGCCACTACCCTTATAAACCTCAGTATTGGTTCTGAAGGTTGGGAAGATTATATTTCTGTAGTGGTAGCCATCTTTCTTTGTGCTATGGCCAATTTTATCATTTTGAGAAGAATGCCATTTATTAAAAAGCGACTGGGTGTAAACGGCTTGAAAGTATTTAACCGGCTCATGGGCTTGATAGTAGGTTCTTTGGCCGTACAAATGATCCTTAAGGGCTTGATAGGACTCAATCAATATTTTAATTAGAATGGAATTCTCTGTACTGTTGCTTTTTACTGTGGGGGCTTTTTTAGCCGGAGGTGCGCTGGGATGGTTCTTTCAATTAAACCGTACCAATAAAGCGGCACAGGAGGCGTCTGCCCTTTTGACCAGCCTTGAAAATGAAAAGCTGTATGCCTCCCGGAAAAATCAGGATCTTGAAAAAGAACTGGCACAGTCTAAAGCGGACATGGCCGCACAAAGAGAACGGGAACTAAAGCTAACCGATGACCTTTCACGCAGTCGCACAGAGCATGAAAACCTCAGTGGGAAACTGGCTGAACAGAAAAAGGAAATGGAGCAGCTGAATGAAAAGCTCTCTGCTGAATTCAAAAACCTGGCAAACCAGATATTTGAGGAAAAATCCAAAAAGTTTACTGATCAGAATAAAGAAAACCTCGGTGAATTGCTGAACCCTTTGCGGGAGCGTATCGCTGAATTCCAGAAGAAGGTGGAAGATACCAATACCCAAAGCGTTCAGCGTAATGCAGCTTTGAATGAGCAATTAAAAAACCTGAAGGAACTGAACCAACAGATCACTCAGGAGGCAAAAAGCCTCACCCTGGCCCTGCGTGGAGATTCCAAGACGCAGGGTGGCTGGGGTGAAATGCAGCTGGAGAGCATACTGGAGAAGGCGGGCCTGCAGAAAGATATTCATTACTTTAAGGAGAAGAACCTTAAAACAGATGAAGGCAGCAATCAGCGACTGGATTATATCATTAGCCTGCCGGATGGCAAACACCTTATACTGGATTCCAAAGTTTCATTAACGGCCTACAGCCGCTATTACGATACAGAAGATGAAACCGAGCAAAAGCAATACTTAAAGCAACACCTGGATAGCATCAACGGGCATATTAAAAGCCTGGGCGATAGAAATTACCAAAGCCTTTACGATATTAATCCTCCGGATTATGTAATGATGTTTGTGGCCAATGAACCAGCACTGACCATTGCCCTTAAAGAAGATCCGCAATTGTATGAAAAAGCCCTGGACCGAAACATTGTGCTGGTATCCACTACCACTTTACTCGCTACCTTACGCACTATCTCTTACATCTGGAAACAGGATCTGCAAAACAAAAATGCGGAGGAAATTGCACGGCAGGCGGGCTCGTTGTATGACAAATTTGTGGCTTTCAGCGAAGACCTTATGAAGCTGGGAAATCAACTGGGCACCGTACAAAAGACCTACCAGGAATCTATGAAGAAATTAACGGATGGGCGTGACAACCTGGTCCGGAAATCAGAACGTATCAGGGAACTCGGAGCTAAAACATCCAAACAAACGGATCAGCGACTGCTGGACAGGGCGGACGATTAATGGATCAACAGCAGGGTGCTTTGCATACCCTGCTTCGTATTCAGCTTCAACAGGTACATACCTTCCCTGAGGCTCGCTACCCTAAGCCTGCCACTCTCTGAATTTGTTTGCTTCAACAGCTGGCCACTCATATTGTATATCTCAACAATATCACCGGCCTCCCATGGGTGAACGGTAACCTCCTCCCCGGCCGGGTTGGGATACACTTTTAATTCTTCAACCTCATGCGCGGCCACTTTAGTATTCTGACACAGCAGTGCACTCATAAGTTTCCAAAGATCATCATCAAAGCCGGATAATGCCGCTAAGGACTGATCAGCAGCGTTCCCGACACGCACTACAACCAGATTTTCACTGGGCACTATGTAAATACGTTGGTCATTCTTGCCAGCTGCCATATACAAATCAGCCGGGGCTGAGGGTATGATAGGCCCATTAAAAGTAAGATCAATCCCGGGTTGGCGGTAGGTACTTTGCCCATTTAGCCACCACAGATAACCGTAAGCTTCATTGAAGTTTTGCGAAGGGTGCACCATATCGTAAAAATAGGCTGAGTCTGCCAAAACAGGATTTCCATTCCAGACCCCTTCACTAAGGGTCAATAAACCAAAGCGCGCCATACTGCGGGCATTGCTGAAGAAAACATAATTCAGCCACAGACCTGTAATTCCCGTGGCGGAGTTTAATTGCTGAAATGTAAACTGGTTAAAAGTGAGGTTAGTAGCCCCTGTTACCACATCCTGCAACAACCGGTAAGGTGCATTGTGGTAATACCAATAGGTACCCGCATTATTTTTGTACAACAGGCAGGTGTCTTCTATACAATTCAGATCAGAAACGGTATAATCCAGACCAGTGGTCATACGCAGCTGCTCTTTAATGGTAATTAAATTTTCTTTGGCTGCCGTTGCGGATGTCCAGCCGGCACCCAGGTAATCTGAAGTTTTATCATTGATGTTTAGTAAGGTTTGCTGCTGTGCCATTCCCACTAAAAAAGCGGTAAGGCTCTTACCGGCCGAAGCCCAGTACCATAAGGAATCCTGGGTGAAACCACTGTAATATTCTTCAAAGGCAATTTTACCATTATGCAGTATGATGAACCCTTTGGCATGGGTATCTTCCACAAATTCGGAAAGCGTATCCAGCTGAGAAGTACACCAACCCAGAGAGGCCGGGTTAACTGTATCCCATTGCGGACCTGAAACGGGTGGATAATAGTATTGACCTTTTAAGAGGGTGGAAAAACCGATAAAAAAAAGAAGGAAAGATCGCATAGTCTAAATATATTGAAAAGACCAGCTATACGAAAAGAGGTTTAAAGTAGTTTTTGATAAATATGATAATTCTCTTTATCAAAACACATAAAGGTTACCTCCATACCCGTTTGATGAGAAGACAGAAAATTACGCACACTGGCCACTGCTACTTCAGCGGCATCTTGTTTGGGAAAACGATATACCCCGGTTGAAATATTAGGAAAAGCTATACTGTGAATTTCCTTTTCCCTGGCCAACTGTAAACTATTGAGGTAGCAATTGGCCAGTAAGAAATCTTCATTTTGTGTACCTCCTTTCCAAACAGGGCCCACGGTGTGAATTACCCAGGAAGCTTTAAGATTGCCACCGGAGGTGATCATTGCTTTGCCCGGAGACAACTCTCCATTTTGGCGAACCCAGGTTTTACATTGCTCAAGAAGCAAGGAGCCCCCTGCCCGGTGGATAGCCCCGTCAACACCGCCACCACCCATAAGGGATGAATTGGCGGCATTGACAATGGCGTTTCCTTTAAAGAAGGTAATATCTCCTTGTTCTAAATGGATCATTTACAAGTTCTAAATCCCCCGGCCTCCTATCAAACGGAAGATAATAGCGATGAGGGCAAAAACCAGTAAGATATGTATAAGGCCGCCCAGGCTAAAAAAGAAGAAGCCCAAAAGCCATCCTATTACCAGGATAATTGCGATTAAATACAATAGATTACTCATATTGAACTTTTTTAACGGTTAGTGAAAACTAAGAAATGACATGACCCGGAAACCTGGATACTAGTCACCCAGGTTTACTCCAAAAGAAGCAAATAGCGTGAAAGCACGATTCTTCATATCCTGCTGTTCACCATCTACTTTTACAGTCTTAGACATCCCAATATCATAACGGGCATCAAATCCTAAAAAGAAACTGTTTATCTGAAAGTCCATTCCGGCACCAACTACGGCACCAAAATCAAAATCATTTACATCAGCCTGGTCATTAAACACAATGGCACCGTCAAAAATGGCAGCCTGATAATTGTTGCTTAATTCAAAAGCTCCGTACGGTCCTGCGTATACAAAAGGAAAGATAGTTTCACTTATGGGTACCTGTGCTTTTATCAATACGGGAATTTGAAGGTAATCCACATCCAGGGTTTGCCCGTCAGGGTCATTACCGGAAGTTGTGGTAGCTCCGCGCTGTGCATAAAGTACTTCAGGCTGAAAGCTTACAATTTCTCCCGCATTGGCTTTAAAGAATACTCCGGCTGTAAACTTGCTTACACTGGAAGTTCCATCAGGTGCATCATTTCCGGCCAAGGTAGAACTGGTAAAACCTACTTTAGGACCAAAACTTAATTCCTGTGCATTTGCCTGATTTGCAAAAGCGGACAGGGTAAGCGCTGCTACCGATAGAGCAACGGTTTTTTTGGCGGTGTTTAATAGCGACATTGTTTTCATAATTAAGTGGGTGTTATTTGTATTTGGTGTTATTTATTTTCTTCCATTAAGATCACAAAAGGTGACAATGTTTGGCTGTGTGAGAAGGCAATCCGCAGGATCCCAATAAATGGAATAGCCAGAATTAAGCCTGCAACACCTAAAATCTGCCCGCCAATAATCATGGCGATCAAAGCTATTAAGGGGTTAATATTTACCCGGGACCCCATGATATTAGGGGTTATAAAGTTTCCTTCTACAAACTGGATTACGGCATACACGGCAATTACACCTACGGCATACCAGGCTGAATCTTTAGTAACCAGAGCAACTAAAAAGGGAAATAATCCGCCAATGAAATTCCCTACGTAGGGAATAACCGTTAAGATAGCCGAAAAGATACCGAAGAACATGGCGTATTTAATACCCAAAAGCAATAAGCCTACTGAGTTAAGTACAGCCAAAATACCGATCACAATAAAGAGTCCTAAAACATAACCCTGTACTACACTTTTAATTTCATCTATACGCTCTTTGGCCATATTGCGGGCTCCATCAAATACACGGATCACAAAAGCCCGGAATTTATCTTTATAAAGTAGTAAGAGAAAAATATAAATAGGTATCTGTGCTACAATGGTAAGTACTGAAGAAGTAGTTTGTAATAAGCCGGTAAAGAAAGTTCCCGCATTATCGCCCAGGTTTTTGATCCAGCGATCCTGTTGCGGAGCTGAAATTCCCATTCTGCTTTCCAGGGTATCTCCTATATTTTGAAGTAGAGCGATTACTTTACGTTCAATGGAAGGAAGGTCTTCAATGAGTTGAGCCAGCTGAAATCCACTATAAGTCAGGATACCGCCAATCACCAGGATAAAGCATAACATGGCTATTAAAATGGCCAGAACCCTTGGCATACCGATTCCTTCCTGCTTCCGAACTAATGGATTAAGGATTATAGCAAAGAGAAAGGAAATAGCCAGTGGAACGATAACTACTTTAGCAACAATGAGCAGGGCAACCAAGAAAGCCAGAATTATGCTGAGCTGGCTGAAAGTTTTAACCTTTTCTCTAAAGTTCTCGGTCATTTTACAATGTTTGGTTGCCCTGCTCTAAAAAGTAGATAGGTGTTATTTGTTAGCGAATTCCCACAATGTGAAGTTTGTGCCAAAAACGAATAAAATGATTAAGTGGTTGATTTTCAATATTTATATTTCAGATACCAATACCGCTTATAATCCTGATTTTTTCATTTTGGAAGGGTTACCTTACTAAAGCGGTAAGCATTTTGAAAGTTTTTCCGACATCGAAATGCAATTAATATCATTTCCCGGATATCAAGTAAAGGCTAAGCTTCTCTGTTTTCTTTTTCAGGATTCCCATTTCCATACATCAAGGCCACGATCAGGAATACCATTCGTAATTTATGGGAGCGTATTTAACAGGCATTGTGTCATATGGAAGAAACTCCGTCAAATGGTATACAATTTGATGTGCCAACATCGTTAAACGATTGGTGCCCTATGTAGGTAAATTTTGTGTTAAACGTTCTTTTAATATCTAAAGGCACCAAAGTAAAAAGCCCCGCTAACACAGCGGGGCTTTTCTTTTATATAATGGCTATAGATCAGCTTATCTTCTCACGTTCGCGTTGCTCCACAATTTCATTGGCTCGTTCAATAGCTTTTTTCAACTTGTAATCACTCCAGGTGTTTTTGTAGTATTTATTTACAAAATCATCCAGCTTACGAATCACAAAAACATTATAAGCACCTCTCATTTTTCCAAGGCTGGAAGGATTAAGGGTTCGAAGGCTTAAGCTAAAGCTTCCATCCACATAATCCATATGATGCCATACACCGCTGGGCATAAACAATGTGTCTCCATGGTGAAGATCACAACGATACCCGTGAGCATACTTTAAAGCCGGATACTTTTCGTAATCCACATCTGAAAGGTCTGCCGCACTATGCGTGGTAAAAGGAAGTTTATACAGGTATTTGGTTTGGCTCTGATCAAAAAGTGTTACTCTTTTGGTTCCCCTGAACTGTGTGATAAAAACGTTAGAAAGATCAATATCATAATGCAGGCGCACATTGCTTCCGGCACAGCCAAAGAACATATACGGGAAGTCTTTTAACCAGCCCTCCATAATTGGTGGAAAATCGAAATCATTTACCAGATCGGGAACGAGCTTAAATAAATTAAAGAGAAATATCCTAAGGTCTGATTCTACATTCTGATCCAGCATATCAAGGTACTCACTAAAAGGAACCTCTTTTACCGGAGGCATTTCAATTTTAGTGGGTTCATTATCCTGCCATTTACCATGTAGTTTAACCTGGTGCTCTCCTGCCCTCTCCTTCAAGAAATCATAAGTCCATTTGCTGAGGGCAGGCCAGTTTTTCGCATAATTCTTCAGTAAAACCGGCTTAGCCGTTTTTACATATAGATTATGAAAATCTTCTGGCGTAATGTCTTCAACAACATCGACAGGATGCAGTTCCATTCGAAGCTACTTTAGTTTTGAATTTACAAAATTACGAAAAAACCTACATGTATCTGCTCAGTATTGCAGGCACACATTTTTAGGTTCTGTGAAAAAATGAAGAGCCTCGTATCCACCTTCGCGGCCTACACCGCTGGCCTTCATTCCACCGAACAAAGTGCGTAAGTCTCTCACCAGCCAACAGTTGATCCAAATTATACCGGACTGCACTTTTGCAGCAACCCGGTGGGCTTTGTTTAAATTTTGAGTCCATACAGTGGCCGATAAACCATAATTAGTAGAGTTGGCCATGTGAATAACTTCCTCTTCGCCTTCAAAAGGCAGGAGTGTGACCACCGGGCCGAATATTTCTTCCTGATTGGTTCTACAGCTATAGGACAAACCCTCAATTACCGTTGGTTCAATGTAATACCCTCCACTATATTCACCTTTCTGAGGAGCGGATTTACCTCCTGCCAGAACAGTTCCTCCTTCTGTTTGAGCCAGTTGAATATAACTCAAAACTTTTTCCATATGCCCTTTGGACACTACGGCTCCCATTTTGCTCCCTTCTTCCAAAGGTGGACCCACTTTAAGTTGTTTGACCCTGGCTACAAAAGCCTCTTTAAAGTCCTCATAAATAGATTTTTCTATAAAGATCCTGCTGCCACAGAGACATATTTGTCCCTGATTGGCAAAAGAGGACAGTACCGAGGTACGGACCGCTTTCTCCAG
>CAJNIZ010012060.1:0-10306 GCA_905231905.1 Symbiodinium pilosum | reverse complement strand
ACCCTAAACCCCAAACCCGAATCTACATCCCAAGCACGTAGCATGAGCTAAAGTGACTGAACTTCCGGGATAGGTAGGGAAACCCACGCCGCGACCATACAGCTCCTATCGTCTGGGAAAAGTACTGTCATGGATGGTTTAGGATTTAGGGCTTAGGGTGTTAGGGCTGAACTAAGCAAGACTCCCCTCTTCACAAGAATAGCATACTCACACAAAGATTTAGGCTTGTTCTTTAAAACTTCATTGGGGACCAGAGTATCCCCCAATAAAATAAGTACTACTCACTAGTTTTTCGCGCTATACATAACCATGAGACCTAAACACCAGCTAATCCACGAGAGCCACCGTTCGGCGCAGCTGCCGCGTCTGCCATGTCTCGCGGGGGCGGAAGACACTGCGCCTGCAGATGGGGTTTAGGGTTTAGGGTTTAGGCGGAGAAAGGTGTTGCCTGAACCCCAAAAGGATATGGGTGGTTGTCCAAATTATGCTCCCGTTTTGGATCCCTATAATATTACGGCACCAAATTTTTAGGGTACCCAAAAAGGCACCATCATTTTGACAACCACCTATGTAGAATAACAACGCTATTGGACTTAACAGAAAAAATCTATGAAACCTTCGTAAAGCCCTACGAACCCTGACTCTCTAACCTTCTATGCGCCGTCTACAGACGCTATGAAGCCCCTGTAAACCTTTTTTATAGTCTATAAAACCTCTCTAAACACACTGGAAACCCTTTATCTGTATAGGCCCTGCGTTCAAACTCTGTCCAACCTTCATAAACCCTCTAGGAACCCACCAGAAAATCTCTTAAACCCTTTCAAAACCAGCTATGCAATTCATAAGCAGTGTAAGCCTCTGTGTCTATAAACCTGCTCTAAACCCTAAACCCTAAACCTTACACCCTAAATCCAGGCTACAGGACCACAGGACCGCAAGGGGTGGGGGGGGGGGGGAGGTTAGTCATACCCTAACCCTAAGGGTCCAAGTACCCAATAATCATATACTTCCCCAAAACCTATACTTTAATTCGTATTACCCAAAACCCAAGTACCTAAAGTTTGGGTACATGGACCCTTAGGGTAAATCAGGGTTCATTTCGGGGTGGAGGGGGGAAGGGCGGGCCAATCATGTTGTTTTGGGCTGGGTTTTGGTGTTCGGCAGGCCTAGTGGCAATTTAGGGCTTAGAATTTAAGGTTTGGGGTTTTGGGCTTAGCGACTAAGGTTTTTAGATTGAGGGTTGAGGGTCTAAGGTATACCTGGACCCCTAAAGTATGTAGAATCATAGCCTTTTTGGCTGTTTTTAAGGGTTTAGGGCTATTATTTTACATACATTAAGGGTTTAGGTAGGGCTCAGGTTTAGGATTTACGATTTCGGGATTATGGTTTCAGGCTTTGGGATTCGGGATTAGGGATGAAGGGATTCATCTGACGAGGGGGTGCTTTTGAGTTAGGAGTTAGGATTTAGGGTCATAGGGTTGCTGCACGGAACTCAAGTTCATTCTTATTGCTTTTGGACGGTCGCCTTATCATTTTGCAGAGTATGGAAACTTTACATGAAGAATCTTATCGCTACGCGGGATTTGGGAGAACCTGAAACGCATGGCAACGGCTCCAGCAGCAGCAGGAGTCTCCAGAGAAGAGCCATGCCTGCTTTGAGAGAGACATGCATTAGATCTCAAACATCTCCGGGCACCGCTTAGCGAGATGCAAATGGTAAGGATGGCCACGCTGACTGCGTCAACTCGATATGACTGAACTCAAAGATCAGAACGCGAACTCACGGCCAAGGGCGGGCCAACGCCAAAATCGGGAGCTCGGAGCCTTCCACATCGATCTTGACCATGATGTGGTCCGGGGACAGAATCGGGCTTCAGAGCTTCCAACTCTGAACGCCTGCACCATAAACTGCTGACTAGTCCATCTTACACCCTTGGCTCAGACCTTATAGTAGTTTCCATTTCATTTTCCATTATCCCTATATAGCCCCAATATACTATAGTAGTTATTTTACCCCCAAGAATCCTAAACTCCAAGCGCTTCTAGCTGGTGCTGATTACGCTTCAACGGTTGGGCGTGTCCATGAACAGCCTATTCCGAAGAGAACGCACAACAAAACGCGAAAACTGCCTTCTCTCACTCGATTAAACTCAGCAAAATGGCAGAGCCTAAACCCAAATCAAAGACAAGTCCAAGTAGGTAGTTGCCAGGTGGGGCTAATGTAAACGTGATGCCACCAAACACAGGTGGTTAGTTTGGGGATCGTTAGTAACCAAAACCCTGACTCCTAAACCCTAAATCGCCTAAACCCTCATTCCTACCCCCGACCTATCCCCGACTCCCGAGTGCCCGAATCACTAGTCGCCTCACCCCGTACACGATACATGCAGGTTTGCGGGGGAGCGTGCTGACACCCGGATCCCATAACCTCCCCTTTTCTGGGAAAGCCAAACAGAGAATATCGACACCAGAAGCTTAATGATGTACCCCGAACCAAGGTAGGGTACGAGGGCTCCAGGGTTTACGGCATGAGCCTTCAGCAAGAGCTGAGTAGCCATTGGGGAGCTTAAGTTTTCTTCCCCAAGTGTCCAAGTAGCCAAAATCTTTTCGGTTTTGATAAGGTATCACCAACTATTTTGTGACCTAAAACACCTAAGCCCTAAGCCCTGAAACCGTTTATTTGGGCACACTTGAACTTTAGGGCAGAACCATGGTCCGTCAACCCCAAACTCTGAACCCTTGACCTCTAATATGTCATCTCACAACTCCAGATTCCCACTCAGTTTCTGTCTACCTAAACCCCAAAAGTAGGTAAGATAATAGCCCTAAACCCCCCAAAATAACCATAAAGGCCATTATTTTACATACTTTTAGGGTCCAGGTAGGGCTTAGGGCTCACGGGTAAGACTTTGAATGTACGTAAGGTTTGGATATATATTGGGTTTTGGTTTCTATTGGTTTTGCCCCGATCAGTTAACTAACGGCTACCGACTGGACAGGACAGGTAAAATCAGAAGCAAATCCTGCCCTCTACGCCCCAAAATCTTAAACCCCAGAGACGTCTACGTTCTTGGTGTGCACAGCAAAACGCTGGTTGCTGGAAAGCAAACGCGGAGAGACCTAGCAAATTCCTGAAATTTGCGTTCAGGGTCCGTGGCAGGAATCCCATACGCGAAGCCTTACATGTACAATGCCCGAAAACCCGCGCTAACTCCTACGCCCTAAGCTCAAAACCCAAAATGCACCAGGCATCGAATCCTAGATGCTAAGTACGCCGTTGACTCCTAATCCCCATGTGTACTCCCTACTCCCTAAACCCCACTCCCTAAACCCTAATCCATATGCCCTATTCCCTTAACCCTGAACCCTAATCCCTATTCCCTAAACCCTGAAACCCTTGGCCCATCTCCTGGCAACTTGCGGGCAACTGCCACTATCCGCTGACTCGAGGTTTTCGGCCTCGAAAGCTTGGGGTGTAGAGCCTAGGAGGGCCCAGGTACCCAACAATTAAATCCCTTTACAGGGATATACAAGGGTTTTGTTTGTTTTTTGCGTTTCGGGTTTAAGGTTTAGGGTATGTAAGGATATACAGGCGTATAATATAGGAATGTGCAGGGATGAATTGGGTACGTGGGCTTTGGGTAGTACACACTCGCAAGTTTGGTACACGTTTGTTTGGGTAAGTGTATGATTATTCGGGACTTCGTCCTTAAAGGATGGCATGAGTTACAATTCGTGTCTAGGTTTCTGACCCAGTCTGCAAAGGGACTTGTACTAAGGCCTAAAAATGCAGAGAACTGGGAGTTTGTCTAAAGGTCCTTTCAAAGGAGGGACCATTGTGGCCTTTTGGGGACAGGTATTTTGAACGACTACCACATGGATTTAGCATCTAAGGTTCGAGGGGGGTTCGGCTCTCCAGCTCTGGATAGGTTTATTACCAACACTTAGGGCTTGGGGTGGTCATTTTGGCTTTGAAACTTCGAGATTAAGGAAAGTTGAGAACCCTGAATAATGGTAAGTTGACGTGGGCTCGAGGGTTTAGGATTTAGGGAATATGAAAGCCTATAAAACACTCGGAATTCCCTTTTCAGGGCTCATGGTGTAAGGAACGCCTACAGATGAACCCTAAACCCTAAACCCTACACCGCTTAAACCTTAAACCTCAAACCTTTAACCCTAAGGCTTAAACCATAAACCCTAAACCCTAAACCTTAAACCCTAAACCGTAAACCCTAAACCTTAAACCCTAAACCCTAAACCTGAAACCCTAAACCCTAAACCCAACCTTAAACCCTAAACCCTGAATCTTAAACCCCAAACCCTAAACACCGAAAAAAGCCTCTCCAGCGGTTTAGGGTTTAGGGTTTATAGTCCCCCTAAACTTAGAATATGGCTTTGGGCATATTATAACAAGATACCCATATACCCCATATTCTATCTGCTCAATCCCTAAGGGTCCAAGGACCCAAATAATAGGGCTTTAGGGCCCAAATACCATTAAGATTCTACTATTTGGGCGCTGAAGCCCTATTATTTGGGTCCTTAGACCCTTAAGGAATGGGGACCATAAGGTTTAGGATACTGAGGTCGCTGAAAACTTGAAGGTTTTCAGGGCCCAGGCATCGGCAATGCCAACGTCAAAGGTTCCCTCCTGCGACGGGGGTTGAGGCTACTGGGAGGACCATGGGACTTAGTAACTACTTATAACTGGGCTTCTAACCCTACTTACAATTGGGGTAACCCCTATAAGCCCATCTAGGGGGATTATAAGTAGGGCTATAAACCCAGTTGTAAGTAGTTACTAAATCCCATTGGCCTCCAAGTAGGGCTTTTGGAAATTTTCGCGTCAAAGCCCTAAACTCCTCTAACCCAGGCTTAGGCGTTGAAAGTTTACCGTGTGTGGCCTCGCGGTTTTCAAGAATGTGCATACCAAACGCCGTATTTGTCGTGTTAAGGGCTTAGGACCAGTTCAGGGTTTGAGGTTTAGGGCTTGCGGTTTATGGTTTAGGACTAGTGAAGGGTTTGGGGGTTGAAGCTTTTGTGGCTTGGGGCTTAGGACTTCGGGGTTAGGCCTCGAGGCTTCGAAATTTCGATATATAGGGTGCATGAGCTAAGAGTAGGAAGATCTTTGATTTAGCTTTAGGATGCAGAGTCTGGGGTTGATACAATAATATCATATGAAGGATTAACGCATGTGCTTACATATGTGCTTCCGCCGGAATAATGTTGCTATACAACCCAAGCGCAGTGAGTCTCGAAATGCGAACCCTGATTTTATATTCATAACCAGTCCAGGAAAGCCATGATGGCTACTGGATGCCGCCGACCCGAAGTAAGCGAAGCATTGTAACCTGGGTAGGTCCTCGACCTTGCTTTGCGGAGCAACTCAGCCCAACGTCAGGATGGCCCAGGCAAAGACTGATGTCCAACCAGCGGCGAGGGTTCGCCATCAGAGCCGCCGGAAGAGGCGCGAATGCTGCTTATTGCACAAATGAGCCGCCAAAGACCCATAAGTGCCAACTCTTGACGCCTTCAAGGCCATCGGGTCTATAGTGACCTGCTGATATTCAGAGCGGCATAGCGTATCATCTCATGATGACCCTGCGCTGGCGGTTGTGGCTTACCGCATTGACATGACAGCAGAACCTTCAAAGCTTTACGAATGGCCTCGACAGTCAACAGCGAAGTCACCAAGGACAGCCTGCGAATGTATAGCCAACCGTTTCGTCAAGCCTCGCAGGGCTGACTCAGGTTCCATACGACGTAGCATGTACCAGACCTACGACGAACGCTCCATACATATGTTCACCGCACTCACTCACTAATAGTCACAAGTTCGCAGGTGACCATCATGCACCCACCAGAACCACAATGAGGCAGCGCACCCCCCGCTATAATGGGATTGAGGTTGAGTACGCTTCAGAAACCCATGCCCTAAATCCCAGACTCCCAAACGCAAGTTGAAACGCCCAGCACTAGCACATGTTCTCTGAATTTCCAGCTTTGCAGTTTGTGGATGAATGGACATGCGTGGCACCCTTGAGTAGGTAGGGCCAAAAACAGGATTCCCAAACCTTAATGTCAAAGCTCCGCTAAGTCTCAACCCCAGGCCGCAACCCTACATCAGAAACCCTTATAGCCCTCGATCCTGAACCCGAGACCTTAAAGACCTAATTCTTGCACTTTGAACCCTAAACCCTGCTATGGATGGAATTCTTCTCCAAACCCTAAACCCTAAACCCTTACTAGCTGGGGGCAGTACCCAACCTAATCCTTAAACCGTACCTAAACCCCAAAAAAGTATGAAACAATAGCCCTAAACCCAAAACAACGGCCATAAGAACCATTATTTTACCTACTTTTAGGAGGTAGATCCCACACCCTAAGTTTCAAAGCCTTTGCCCTTTCAACCTGAACCCAAAACCCCAAACCCTAAAGCCCTAAACCCTAAGCCCTAGACCCCGAAGCCCTAAACCCTCAACCCCCAAACCCGAAAGCCCTAAGCCCTAAACCCCTAAACCCTAGACCTTAAACCCTAAGTCCTAAACCCCAAAGCCCTAAACCCCCAAACCCCCAAAGCCCCAAACCCCCAAAGCCCCAAACCCAAAACCCTCACGGCTGTTGGGGAGCTCCTGGATGACGTGCTGCGACAAAGGTCGCAAGGAGTGCCCGGTGACGGACATCTGTGGGTCTTCTAAGCCAGATGAAGCCTCCAGCGGAGCGGCTTAAACGGGTTTAGGGTTCAGGGGTTTAGGGGTTATAGGGTTCAGGGGTTTAGGTGTTTAGGGTTTAGGCTTCTGGGGTTTAGGTGTTTAGGGGTTTAGGGATTAGGGGTTTAGGTGTTTAGGGTTTAGGGTTCTGGGGTTTAGGTGTTTAGGGGTTTAGGGATTAGGGGTTTAGGTGTTTGGGGTTTAGGAATTAGGGTTTAGGCATTAGGGTTTAGGTGTTTAGGGGTTTAGGGATTAGGGTGTGCCGTGATGTTGCCGTGCAGGATGTGATGATTAGGCGTCAATGATCCTTCAAGTGCATGGCTGCATGCGAGGTGCTGCCATGGTCTGACTGTAGAAGGCCATCTAACACAATCACCCACCCCGCGCTGTCTGAGGCGGCCCAACCACCCAAACCTATTCCTCTCAGGGTGTAGGACCTAAACTCAGTTTGGTCCATCTTGGCCAACAACACCTCTTCATTTTGATGTTAGGCTGTCTCTAAACATTTCTAGAGCCAAGAGCTGGGAGGGATGCCGGCTATGAGATTTGAAAGTCTTGGAAGGTTTGGGAGGCCCTGGAATTCTGCGAAGCCTGGAAGGAAGCCTGGGAAGGAGGGCCTGGAAGGGAGCTTGGAGGCCGGAATGTTTGGCAGGCCTTGCCTAGAAGTCCCGGGAGAAAGGCCTTTTGTGGTAGGTTCTGCAGGTTTGGGTGCTACCGTACCGTGGCTGTGCTGAGGCAGAACCAGCTAGGTCGGTCTGCCTAAAGGATCCATAGGGCATAGGCGCCGCCCACCATCGTAGGTGGGTGGCGTAAGTTTTGAGTTTGGGGTATAGGGTTTAGGGGGGTTTAGGGATTAGGGGTTTAGGGTTTGGGGTTTAGGGGTTAGGGTTTGGGGTACAGGGTTTGGGGTTCAGGGTTTGGGGTTTAGGTGTTAGGGTTTGGGGTACAGGGTTTGGGGTTTCGGGTTTAGGGGTTTAGGTGTTAGGGTTTCGGGTTTGGAGTTTGGAGTTGGGGTTTGGCGTTTAAAGCGGGTTAGGGCTTAGATCACGATGGATGGATTTGGCATGTCGCGGTATTATATATTTAACTGTTGAGTATATTCCTCTGTTAGGGGTCAGAAAGGGATATATACATATAAAAAGGGTTGATGAGGGTTTTATAGGAGCTTTAAGTATACGGGGTTGCCACAGTGAAAGCCTAAACCGACTTAGGGTGATAGACACCTGCGTTTGGGATTCTGAGTGTGCGATCTGGGGCCCAGGGCTCCTTGAGGGCATCTGGGGCATGGGACTATTGTAGGGGTTTTTAGGTTTAGGGTGAGATATTAGGACCCCCCACCCTGTAATAGTGGTATAATAGGATGATAAGAGGACCCTACTATAATCCCTATTATCCCTTATAGTCACTATTACTGGGTGGGCGGTCCACCTAAGTGAGATATCTTACGCTATGCTTATAACTGGAATCTAGAACCATAATATTGGTAATCATACTGACCCCCATAGTGCCCATAGTTTGCCCATCTGGCCCCAAGGGATATGTGGGGATTACGTGTCATGGCAAGAAAGTCACATACTCCCCTGCCTTAATATTAATAATATTGAAATATATTTAAACACACCAACCACCTAAAAATTAGGTATTCCCATGCTATTGTATTGGGGGGGGGGATTGATATCGAAAGGAGGTGATTAACATGGGCATCAGGTTTAGGGTCTGTGTGGATGGTGGAGATTCTGGGTTGCGAACTTTGCGGCTAAAGATAGGTTAGGGTTTGGGGTTTGGTGGTTTAGGGTGTTGGAGCTTAGGCCTTTTACTTTTGAAGGGTGTAAAGTTTAGGGGTGTAGAGTTTGAAGCGATGCTAGAGACGTGCGCTGGGCGTGAACACGTTGCAGTAACCATCAGAACTGGAAGATGTATCCCAGGGATTCTTGTAGCTGTATAATCTAAGATTTGAGGTTTAGGGTGGGTATCTGGCATATACTTAGGGCCCAAATGCGCTCCCATAGAACTACTTAGAGCACAGCTATATCTGGAGCTACATGGACAGAGAAAACAGCCCAAGCTTGAGCCGCCAAGGATATTCATAACTCACAAGCAACGGCATTACAACGTCATCTCGTATCAACAGCAATACCCCAAAGGGCCCATGTAGCTATACAAGATATACCTGGGCCCTGATGTAGTTACATGGGAAGCCCCTTGGGCCCTAGGTGTATATTATGTAGCTACATGGACCTTTGGGACCTGGGGAAGCTAGCCACACGGTTTCCGGTATCAAGTTTAGGGCACGAGGGCGGAAGAGTGCCCCGTTGACAGGTTGGGAGCATCGTATCTTAGCCTGCGACTAGCTTATTTTACCCACCATGCTACTCCGCTGACGAGTCTATACCTTAGGCTGGGCCCACACCTATGAACAGTGACCACAAGAAGTAATGGCAACGAAGTGAGGGTCTCTATAGGTTCAGTTTATGCGATTACCGCGTGAGGACTTTACCCAATCCATACCCCGCTAGCAAGCTTGAAAAGGCGTACTTGCGGCTCTGAGGACTCAGCAGCCTGAACCACAGACTTCATCCAACACCAAACCCTTAACCCCAAACCCTGAACCCTAAACCCTTAACCCCTAAACCCTTAAACCCTAAACCATGACCGGGACTTCCATATGCGGCAAGGCGGCAGAACGCGCGTTCAGCTGCATGGAAGGCCTCGCACTCTTACATGAAGGAAAAACAGGTTTAGGGTTTAGGGTTTAGTGAGGTTTAGGAAGACAGGCATTGGGTTTAGACTTCTGGTGTTTAGTGTTGTCCGCTTAGGATTCTATGGGGGTTGCAGAGGAATGCTTGCGGCCAGGACGTTCCTTCCGACACGCCTACTTAGACCAAAACCTCCATAGGGCCAAGCCAACAACATGCAACAACTAAACTGCAGCAAAAGATGCGCAAGTGTAGGGTCCAAATAGCAAGTGGCAGCATGCTTCGGGCTTGGGCAACAGTCCGTGCAGTATGCGAGGATTCTGTTTACTCAACCCCCAAAATCAGGACCCTGTGACTCTCATGTCCTGCAATCTCTATACCCTAAAACCCAAACCCTCAGCCCTAAACCCTAATCCATAAACCCTAAACCCGAACAATCCCTAAACCCCAAACCCCACTCCCCAAATCCTAAACCCTAAAAATCTCAAAATCCTAAACCCTAAACCCTAATCCCTAAGCCCTAAACCCAATCCCTAAACCCCCAAACCGTATTACTCAAATGAGTAGTGTTTTTTGGTGGTTAAACACAGTAAGGATATTTTCCTTATATAAGATATTATACCCAAAAGGAAGATAGAATCATACTCTATGATGGGTACCATAGTATCCCCACATGAAATACTACTCAAATGAAGCCTGAGGATGGCGGGCAGCGTGGAGGGCCGCGGGATGAGCAGCGTGCAGCCTGAGAGTTGGGGGGAGGTCCATGGAGGAAGGGAGTAAGGTTTACGGAGTAGGGTTTAGGGTTTGGGGTTCAGGGTTTAGGGTTTGGGGTTCAGGGTTTGGGGTTTAGGGAGTAGGGGTTTAGGGTTTGGGGTTCAGGGTTTGGGGTTTAGGGAG
>CAJNIZ010012059.1:0-10306 GCA_905231905.1 Symbiodinium pilosum | reverse complement strand
TGGTACTCTCTGAAGAAGCGCATACTTGCCCATGCGACATGGTCTAACGAGCTCTCTGCACAAGAACTTGAGGGCCTCCGTAAGCTCAAAAAGAGGAATGCTTGGGCTAACTCCGAAGCCATCCAGTACGCTGCTAGTTACTTGGAGTGTAATGTGGCGGTCTGGCATAAGGGAGGATTTGGTATTTTTCCTTCTAGGCTGCAAGGTAGCCCAGCCATTTTTCTCACTTTGCACAATCAGCACTTTGAAGCCCTTCCCACCAAGTCTGGCCTTAAGCTGCTTGCTACCTGTGACCCTCATTGCCCCATCCCTATTGAGGCCCTTGCCTATTGTAATGACCCGATCTATGAGGAGGGAGGTACCAGTCCCCAACGGACCATCAAAATTAGTAGGCCTAGAGCTTTTGACAGTCTTGCTGCCTGTCTTAAGTTCCCAAAAGTTGCTATACATCCTCACAAAATTGGTATGGGGATCCAGAACGAAGTCCTTGACAACCCTATCCCCGTTAGAACCCGTACTCCAAGACGCTGCGATGCCTGCAACAGCCAACCCAGGAGTGGCAAATCTTCAAGAAGGATTGGTCAACCTGCCAGGACCAGTTGGCCTATATGGTATCTTGTTACCATCTTTGGACTACATTGCATTGGGAATTACCCTAAGAAATATGAGCGACCCACTCTCCTTGATCTTGGTCAACGCAATCTCAGTAGTCACACCCATCACGAAGCTTTTCAGACTTGCAAGAACTACCAGATTGTTAACCCCACAACTCATGCTCTTGATCCACCCCATAAGCACACCAAAGCTGTTTCAGACTTATGGTGCAGACATTGCATTGGTGCAATTGTTGCTGCTTGTGACAGTCCCTCTGCAAAACACATCAAACAAAGTTGTGTAATCTTTGGAGATTGCAATCCTCAAATCCCCTTTACCTGCCCTGATGCAATCCCATGCCACAACTCAGGAAGAGGAAAGGATTTTGACATCGATGGTTGCAACTCAACCATTGGCAACTATGAGGGGATATCTCTAATTGAGACTCAGAGTTTACCCAAACACCCTTACGGTGCTCATCTAACTGGGGGCTGCATTGGAGCAGCCCATCCACCAGCAGGTGTGCACTGTAAGTCCCCTAGGAATGGATCACCCAAACCACCTTTGGGGCTCTCTAGGTCTTTAGTTAGTAGACTTCTTACAATTGGTGACCTTTTCTGCAACCTAGGTTACTCTGGATTGCACTACAATGAATGGTTGTGGCAATCAACATGCACTTCCATCAGCGCTGACAACAGGCCTGCAGACACCTTGGACATGATGTATGCCCACGCTGTTACATGCTCATACACATACCAGCATGCCATCACAGATGCAGAAGCTGATTCATGTTTGGAGGCTTCAAGCACTTGTGACTTCTACTTGGATGCATTTCAGACCCTAAACCCCCCAGTTCAGGGTTCCTCTAAGTCTATTTGTGATCCCCATCTGTTCATTGGAGGTTCTTGCTTACAATCCCAAACCCTCTCCATCAGTGCCTGCCACCTGATCCATCTCGCCATGGACCCCTCTCCGCAAGAGCTGCAACTCGAAAGAGACTTGCGGCGTATGCGCAGTGAAATTGATAGTGGGGAAGTCCGAACGGACAGTGGGAGATGGAATTACTTGCTGGCACACATGCGGCTCAGCAATGATGAAAGAATGGCACATCGTGCCGAAAGGCAGCAAGATGTGCCAGTCGAGGATCGTTCGAGATCGCCAATTTTGAGACGCACTCGTCGGCAGTTGAACCGGCTGATGCGTGGTGCGGAAGCTGAGGAAGAACCCCTGCCTGGGCCGGGATTGGCGATGCCGAAGATACCGCCTAAAGCTCCTCCTGCTAACGCACCTGTAACCCCTAAGACCCCGCCAATGGAAACCCTCGGCCCCTACCCCTGCTACTGGAACAGCGCATGTGCGACCGCGCCTTCCATTCAGTTTGGGTCCAAATCTCCTGGGCACGATGATACCCAAGACCCCACCCAAAAGAGCCTCGGATCTTGGAATGCCAGCTCCCGTAACTCCGCCATCATTGCTGGCCCCCATCACTGGCGATGGGAAGGCCAAGACGCCGCCGAAGCCGCCGCCGGATCCGATCAGGGGAAAAGCTTCGCCGTCACCGTCTACACCGCCTTCTTCGCCTACGGAGCCGGTCCAAAAGCGCCTAGCTTCTCGCTCGAAGAGCGAAGGCAACAGCTGCTGGCAATGCAGCGGGCTGCTAGTGCTGGAAGGATCCAGCAGCTTCATGGACAAGGACCACTACGACCACCGCCATCGACAGCTTCAAGTAGCAGAGATGTACAGCCGCCGCGTCCGAGTGCTGCGCCCAAGGCGCCCGCCGTACCCATGGCCCCCCCTGTCCCCCCCCGGCCAAAGTTATCCATGTTGAATCCATGGTACCCGTCCTCGCAATGCAATGGCCCTCCCACCTCCGAGGCAATGCTACGCTCCGAGCAACAGTTTCATTGCAGACTCTTTGGAATCCGGAGCATGACACCAACCTGAGATCGCACACTGGTATCCATGAGGTTACAATTGCAAGCAATGCTGCCATACAAAAATGGTGGAGGACAGGACTGGCTACAGGACTGCGGTTGCACATCAATGTCATGTTGAAGTGACATGCTTGAGTGATGAACATGCTTCTCAACTATATTGCATGCATCAACTGACTTGTATGTGCTCAAAGGATTGTATTTGCAATTCACATGACCATGCAGTATGCTTCTACAAGAATGATTTCTTCACCTTGGCTGCAGTTCATGATGACCTCAACCCTAACCCCTGTCACCCTAAGGTTCAATTACAAGGTGGTTATTTACATGGCAGCATTGCACCGGCTTCCTCTCCCTTCTGTTCCTTTGTTAGCCCTCCTTGTCTGCGTGCCCGCTTGCCCGTCATGCCTGTATCTCCTGCTGAGCTCCTCCTGGAGCGGCAAACGATACGGCTTCGCACTGACCTTCAACACGGGCCTGTGCAAGAAGACGCACAGCTGTGATAGCAGACATGCAGAGGCAATACCGGGACCTCGAAGAGGACCTGGAACACAGAAGGGCTGAGAGGTCGCGATCAAGAGAGCCGATCAGGCGTCGATCGCAGTACGAACTGAACAGATTAATGAGGGGGCAGGCACCGCCAGTGGCCAAACCCGGTGCTGTGGCAAACAGACTTGTGACCCCGCCTAAGTTCCCCTCCCCGGTGCGCCCTGTGACCCCGCCGAAGACTCCACCAAGCGCTCCGCCGTTGACGGTACTCTACATCCTCAAGCTCAGTACCTCGACCATCGGTTCCCCTGATGTCCAAGCAGCCCAATTATCCGCCACCAAAAGTGTCCGGACCATCGGTTCCCCTGATGCCCAAGCAGCCTAATTATCCGCCACCAAAGGTGTCCGGTGCTATGCAGGTTATGCCTGTGACAACTGCAAAGAAAGCTGGGATGCCAAAGCAACTGCCTAAGCCACCACCTGCCAAGGCATCCCCTTCTGCTCCAGCCATCCCTGAGGTACCCTCCTCTTCAAAGGCACCCGCGCCCAATTTGCAGAAGGCAACTGCCCCTTGCGCCGTGACCGGCAACGATGGTCCCTCCGTCACCGTGAAGAAGATCTACATCGACACCCTTGGCCTTCGACCTGACAATGCGATGGCTCCGCAACAGTCTCACCCGGATGTACAGCGGCACATCCACGTTGACCTTCGTAAGCTGCACAACCCGCAGCAGAACTACAGCTTACGATCCCACACGGGCTTACACAAGGATACAATCCTTCAAGTAGCCCAACACCGCGAGATCCCTCGAGTTCTGGCCTTGATTCTACAGCAGTGCAACGCCTACGATTGTATTCACATTCATATTGCGTGCACCCAGGGGCGTCATAGAAGCGTAGGATTCTCAGGAATACTACGCCAAGCCCTTTTGAGCCACATGCCCCAGGCCCTGGTTTTCGTCTCACACCGCGCGGCCCTGAATAACTGGGGTCCATTGTGTGGCCTACTTCGCTGTAGCGACTGCTCGGTCTTCAGAAGCCTCTCCCCCGAAGGCCGAGCCTTGCGGGATAGGATAGCTAATGCTATTAGCAGCTGTTTCACCCTCGTTGTGAATTCGCACCCGTATGTGCAGCTTGATCCCCGCTATATGCTTGCCTGCCCGATGTGCGTGTCTGACTTGACTTGCATGTGCTTGTCTGTACAGCCTGTTGAGGATCTACAATGTCAAAACCCTCTACACGGTGGTGCATTGGAGCACCGCCAAGACAGGGATACAGCAAACAATTACAATGCAATGCCGCCATGCCTAGTTTGGTTTTGGGTTCTCCTCAAGCCTCTTCCCTTCCCTAATTGTACAAGACCCTATCGCACCATGCTCGCATGTAAGGAACAGATCTGCCTGCGACGACATTCTTTGGCTGCACAGCCAATTGCTCGAGTCGGGATTGAATCTGGTACTGCAAATTGCCTTTACGCATCTACCCCAAAATTTCTTGGATATAAAAATGGGCTTACCTTTCCTAATGTTGCTGTTGAACTTCACAACCGTCTTGTCACTGAAGTTCAGGATCATCTTGATCGGTATTGTTTGCAATTTGCAGGAGGGGGTAATGAAGAGCACCATAACCTTACTCCTTGCTGGGATGCTTTCGAATGTAATGATTCCCACGCATCTCATTTGAAAAGTTCCTCATCTTCCCAACCCCATACCTTACCTGACCAATCTAATCTGCCCCCTTTCTGGGATGCACTTAGTCTTGATGACATGCCTATTTCAACATGTAAAACCCCTGACAATTGCTTAGCCTATCCTGAAGACTATGCTAATTTCATCCCTGCTGCGCAAGATGACACCGCATTGTATGATAGCCAGAATGAAGATGCTCAAGAGGTTTGCAGCCCATGCCCCTCTACCGTTATTGATTCACCAACCAGTTGTGAAAGCCCTACTCAGCCTTACCCATATGCTCCCAAGAATCGCCAAAGTTCATCCTCTTTTGGATTTGATTACAGCCCTACGCCATCAATTTACAAAGGAGTCAAAAGAAAATTTGAAGATCATAAAATTCATCAGGTTCATCATCGCCATGAGGATGACCATGAAGATGACAATCATACTTGGTATGAACAGATTGTTGATGCTCAATCTGATGATGCTGCTGACATTAGCTCACATCATCAGTGCAATGATGAACAAAGATCTCCATCTATCACATCCAGCTACATTGGCAGTGTTCAAAACTTTTTGATTCAGCGTCCTTATCCAGGATGGGAATATGATGAAGCCTTTGTTCAAGTGAATCCTGGCCAGATGCAGCTGCCTCTCATTTTCATACCCTCTTCGCCTGAGCCGCCCTCCTCTTACTCGTCTCCAAGCAATGCCTCCAGTATTGCAAGAGCAGGCCGTGACCATTGGAATGCCTGGTCTCAAGATTCCGATGGACATCTGCACGCAAGACAGCCGAATACCTCCGCTGATGCAAGTGCATATTCGCCTTCGCAGTGTCCCACTCCAGAGCTTGATGTATGAGATCAAGTTCCGACACAAGACTTTCTTGACATTATGGGAGAACAAGATGAGAACCTGAGTGAAATCTCCTCACACCCATCCCTCAATGCACTTTTGTGGGAAAACAAGCCAGCATCTCCTATGCAAGGGGGAGCCAAGAACAAGGATGATAACCCTGCGGCTGTTTGCACCGAAGCAGACATAAGCAGGCAAGTGCAACGCATCAAGGACCTCTCGCATGGACTTGTTTTCAAACAACTGAGGCTTCTTTTAAAGGGTGATTCGAAATTTTATGAAAAAAAATAGTTAGAACCACTAACGAAGAACATTTGCTGTCCTGCATCCTTGCTGAGGCGAAACGCATAGGACTAACCTCCGCTGCGAGCACCCCTGATGCCGTTGCACCTGTCCAACCTGGACGCGGTAAAGGTCAATCTCATCAGGCCCAACCCGGTGGCAAAGACCAGGGGAAAGGTCCCAAAGGAGATGGCAAAGGCAAATCCCCACATGGTCCTAGACAACAAAAAAGGTTCTGAAAAGGGCAACAGCAAGGAGGAACCCAGAGCCAAGGGCAACTCCAAAGGTCATGAAGGCAAAAACAAAGGCAAAGGGAAAGGTGTCAACAGCTCCAGCAACCCCACCAACCAACCCACTTTCAGTATTGTACCTGCTGGCTGGAATGTGCTTCCAGCCGTCGAGTACAACGGTACCATTGGTGGTATCTTTGCAATTGAAAGCGAGGAAGACACTCGGAAACTTGCAGAATCCGCAGCTAATGCTTCGTTCCCTGTCGCCATCCTGTCGCCGAAGCCCCTGGGAGTTGGCGTTGGTGCCCCCAGGCCACTTGATGTTGAGTTCTTCGAGTGCAGAAACGGCATGCAGCAGATTGTTACTCTGCATACTTATCTGCACCAACTTACACAATGTGAAGCTACGTATGCGAAAAATGCACGAGTAGGGCAGATCAATCGTCCAACCGAAGCCCGCACGCAGATTGTGTACCTCAAGTACACGGATCAAGGGGCCTCCACCCAGATGAGGATTGATTTGCAAGACAAGCGCCCGCATCAGCACAAGGCCTGGCTCCAATCGATTATCAACGCGCCTAGTCCGATTCAATTGCAAGATCTGTGGCATATTCAAGATGCTGGGATCGCAAATGGCATAAGGTACTACACTGCCAGCGCCAGGATCCCCTCCGAACAAGTGCCGACTGCCCTCAACATCTCTCAGCCTGGACGTATACAAACAAACATTCCCACGCACGTTCGTCAGGAGATTCAACATGTCTGGTTGAAGACCTCCGCCGGAGCCATGAGTGATCAGGAAGTACTTGAAGTGATGCAGAAATGTCCTGCTCCACACCTCTTGGGGCCTTCAACTTACGTGGTACCTGGGCTCTACGTGTGCACGCTTCCAAGATCGATGAAGCCAAAAAATTTCTGGGAAGGGATAAAGCCCCTGCGTACTTCATTCATGGAGCTTCCCATGATATGAATAGCCATGACATCCAAGAAACCTGTAGGCAAATTAACTGGAGTGTTTCTGTAGGATCAGAGGATCTTAGGGTAAGGAATGGCAACCCAGTTTGGCTTGTCCGAGCCAGTCACCCGCCACCCATCTTTGGTTTTCCACTCAATTTTGGCTACGAGCGACTCCGCATTCAAATTTATGCAGCTGCACGCGCAATCATCCCTGCCGCTTCCCCAAAAATTGAGGCTGCACTCCGGCCCAGCTATTCTTCTTGGCAAGCCCAATCCAGAAAAGCCCCCAATGATAGACCCAATAAGCCCACATTTAAAGAAATCGTCCAACAAGGCGGTCCTCCTGTTAAAAAGACCAAGGTTATGGTTCCGGGAGTTGAAACTGTGCAAAATAACCCCCGTGCCGTCAACTTTGCCGCGCCCTCTCTTTCCAATGGACACAGCTTCTCCCCTGCTGTTAATCAGCCTCAGACTCAAGCTGGATCCTCGGAATGCCACAGTAAGCAAAGGGAAACGCAGTTAGAACAGCAATTGCTTATGATGCAGCAACAAAACCAATCGCAGTCCCTGCAAATCCAGGCATTAATGGAACAAATTACCAACTTGACAACCCAGCTACAGAGCCTGGCAGCGATGCAGACTTCAGTGCCTCACGAAGAAGACGACTCCCTAATGGAGGGAGGCAGTCTACAACAGGAAAGCTCGTGATATGAGCTTGCGTCGAAGATGTGCAACAATGGCACACCTGTCGGATGCAAACGCAC
This sequence comes from Symbiodinium pilosum, assembly GCA_905231905.1. Classification (NCBI taxonomy): domain Eukaryota; class Dinophyceae; order Suessiales; family Symbiodiniaceae; genus Symbiodinium; species Symbiodinium pilosum. The sequence goes on along the minus strand of CAJNIZ010012059.1, from coordinate 2,531 downwards.
CCTCACAACGGAGCTGCCGCTCTTCATCCCTCTGAACCTGTATTGGAAACAGGTTCAGATGAATGAATCTGAGCGCACATACATATCGCATCCTAACACCCCCTGCGCCTGGCACGTGACAGGCCCCATTTCTCCTCAAGCATGGCATATGCGACTTGTATACTGCTTAGGGGGTTCTAACAATATCAACTCTTGGTCCCAAGCTAAAGCGCGAAACCATGTCTCCAGGATTAGCATTGCAACCTGGAACGCAGATGCTCTCCGAACGTCACTCACACAAGCAGTCGCGCTGGAATTCGACATCCTTGCTCTTCAGGAGTTGAGAGTTGATGAGGCGACGGCTTTAGGTTTACATAAACAAGCTAAACAACAGGGTTATCAGCTTGTTTGGGGAACCCTGCCTGTTATGACTGTTAATGGTAAAAAAGGCCGCCTCAACCCTCAAATCCCTGGAACTGGTTTTCTCATTAAAGACAGCCTTGGATTTAGGAAAATCAACATTGAAGCAATGTCTCGTTGGGAAAAGCAAGGCAGATGTACTGCAATACAGGTGTTCCTGCAGCAGAAATGGATCACCTGTATTTCAGTATATGCCTCCGTTGAAGACCCCGTGCCATTCCTTCAGGACCTCACCGATTATGCCATCAACCACTCCCACCAGGATATCATCATCATGGGTGATTTCAATCAAAATACAAGAGATGGCCCCGTAGTCACCAATCTCAGTAACAATTACTGGTACCCTCTCACCCTTTGGACCCCATATGATTTTGTTACTTTCCAGAGGAAAAATGCTACTTCTTGTATTGACACTATTATCACCTCCCCTGCTATGTCTGAATACTGTCAGCCTATTCAAACCCTTGATGCTTTTAAGCATGGACACCGTGTCCTCTATACCTGGTGCTATATGGGTTACCACCAACTCCCCTCTTGGGAACAACGCTGTCCTGACAAAGACCCCGATGATAGCATCAGGGATTGGGATGAAATCTTACAACAATTTCTTGAACCCCATCATTCCACTACCGTGCAGCAAGATTGGGAAACTTGGTGTGCGCACCTCTCTAACAGAGTGAATAACCAGCACCCTTCTCTAGGTATTAAACCTTGTTTTAGGCTTAGGGATCAAGCTAAGCTTGACTCAACCACTTTTAAACTTCAACAAGCTATTCAAAACAATGATGACGCTGCTGTTCATCATTATAAAGATCAGCTCAAGAAACACCAAACTAATGCCATTAGAAAGTGGAGGAACAAAATTACCCCTACCTTGCAAAAATCCCACATTTGGATCAAAAATCTTTTTGCTTGGATTAAACCCAAAAGTCCCCCCACTCCTATTTGCATTCAATCTAGTAAATTTGGGTATGATGGCTCTACTACTTGTATTAATGAAACCCTTCTTGAAGTCAAGGATTTTCTTAAACAGCTCTACAAAACTGACAATGCCCTCCCCTCTCCTGAGCAGCAGACCCCGTGTGTCTTCCAACCCGTGTCTGCAGACGTTGAAGCACTTGCACTATGCCTCAAGAGCATCATTAATAAGCAAAGCGTTGAAAAGGCTCATGGCCTGGACGGCATAACCATTGCCCAATTCAAGCACATTGATGAAAAGGGCATCCTCTGCCTTGCTGCTTTGTTCCTCAAGTGCCTTCATGTCAGAGAAACTCCCACGTCATGGCTTGACTGCAGAGTTGCTTGCATTCCAAAAAAGGCTGGTCAGCTTAGAGTTCAAGACCTGCGACCTCTCTGTATAGCTCCGATTGCGCTGAGACTCTTTTCTAAGATTCTTCTTACCCTTAATAGTGAATCTCAGCATAACGTGAGCTGTCTTCCTGTGGGTGGCATAGCAGGTAGGCAGGGAATGCACGCATGGCTCCTTGCCTCTCTGCATGCCGAAGACACGTGGAGGCATGACCGTCGAGTAATCAAAAACTTGCAAGGAATTGCAATTGATACAGAGAAATTTCTTGACGCAATAACCTTTGAGCACGCCGCCGAAGCATTGCATTCTATACAATTTCCTGTTTCTGCAATATCCACTTGGATGTACGCTGTTCGAAACATCAATAGGTATGCCGCTGTCAGCGGGGCCATATCTATTGATGGATTCAGACCAGGAAGAGGAATATCTCAGGGGGACCCCCTCTCAATGCTCGTTGCAGCAGCAGCACTTGGGCAATGGGCAGCTAGCATTCCCACACCTCTCAAAGTCAATCACGTCTTCGTTGATGACAGGCTGCTACTCCATGATTGCCATAATAAACTGCAAGAGGTTTTTGATTTCACGCAAAATTGGGATAGAGAACATTGTTTCAACACCATGCCCAAAACCCACGCTTTTGGCACTAACCCTGCCCACCAAAATGTCACTTGGCTTGATGGTGCAATGGTCAAAAGAGAAGAAAGGAATTTAATCTATCTTGGCGTCCCGCTGCCCTTTCTCAGCGTCAATAGAGAAGAATTTTATGCCCCCATAATTGCCAAACTTTGTGCTGCCTTAAACAAAGTCGCTAGGGCCAGGATTC
>CAJNIZ010012058.1:11297-101540 GCA_905231905.1 Symbiodinium pilosum | reverse complement strand
CTCCTGAGGCCTTATCCCAAACACAAAACCATACCCCTTGCTAACAGAAAGTTGCGAAGCCTAAACTTGGACAAATCGTGTACTTCAGGGTCCAGAGGGCGCGCGTCCTCAAAAACAGCACGACGCCCTGAAGGAGCCCTGCATGGCCCTGCAATTCCCGACAGGTGATAGGGACCAGTTCCACATGTTCCACAGTGATTTTTACAGCGGGTCAGAGCGCAAGCCCCACGTCCATTGAAGGCAACTAACCTGCAAGTCAGCAAACGACGCATGCCTTTCCCTCAATCTGAGGTTGGCACGAGCAATCTTTGCAGCCGCCTATGCCGACGGAATGTCGTGTACAGATTGGAGCAATTCACACTTCACGCGCGTGTCCTCTTTACTCTTCGCTGCCGCGTTAACCGTGGTCTGGAAGTGTTGGCTCTTGTGTCTGAAGGACCAAGTTCCCTTTTTCTGGTCGAATCGCACCTGCGGTGAAGGTATACGTCATGTGCTGATCGAAGCTGCACAGGCTGCCATCACCTGCCTTTTGATGCGCTTCGCTTTCAGGAGGCGCATCCTAGCAGTACTATGCAGTAGTGTTTTGTTTGAAGGGATCTTGCAGAAATTGATGAATCCAGAGTGCCTCCAGCTCCTCTACCTTCAGCGATGGCTCTGCCTTGGCTGGTTCGGTCTTGGCTGGCTCGGCCTTGGCTGGCTCGGCCTTGGCTGGCTCTGCCTTGGCTGGTTCGGCCTTAGGCGGCTCTGCCTTGGGCGGCTCGGCCTTGGGCGGCTCGGCCTTGGACGGTTCAGCCTTGCTCACCGGCTCCGCCTGAAGATGTGCATCTGAGATCACACGCAGATGTGGATCCTTAATGCGCAGCTCAGTCCTCCTTAGCAGACGCCTTGGGTGCGGGGGAGCTCTGTGCTGCTATAACTTGCGGCTCCTGTCAACAAGATTAGAGCAACGGCAAGCATAGAAGCCCTCAGAAGTCAGAAGTCATTCCCCTCTGAGGCTGCCTCCGCGTCGGGAACCTTGTGGACTAAAGGTCGCTCCTGCAAATGGGCCTGCGACATCTTCACAGGTTGAGAGAATCACATGTGCGCTGGAAGGGTGCCTCCATTTCGAGAGGCTCGCCCAGTGGGGCCGCCGTCAGCGCCCAGTTGGCACAGAGCTTTGCGGTCTGCGCCTTACAAATGGCATTGCTGATTTTATGTAGCTGGGGCCAATGAGCCAGTAGGAGGCTAGGCATCGGCTTAGGCAAACTGGCCTCCTCTCTGCCAACAGTGCGATTCAACAGCACCGTTCGCAGCTGCCTTCTGTTTGAGCGACTTTCAACACATGACAAGCCATCAGCATGCCCAGCATGTATCAACATGTCAGAAATGTGAGGATCTGGCTCTACATCTGCTCTGGGCCGTCCATCCATTAGCCTGGCCACATTGACAGTCACAGCGCTGTGAGCAGCAATATCGGCAGCGCCAGCAGCAACTGAGCAGAGCTGACTGGGCACCACAAAGACGAAAGATCTTCCTGGCATCCTCGCTGCCGGCCCTTGAGGTGCTGACGGAGAACCTTAGAGTGCAGCAACTTCTTGACGGCTTCAATAGGATGCAAGTTCTCCGGACGTTTTGCTTCTGCCCGTGAAGGCTGCATTAACACACGTAGGTGAAACTGGAGCTTGGGTGCGCGTCATCTGTGGGCTTGCCAGTGGCAAATTATCCGCAGCCACTCAAATTCACCAGATCACCGTGAAGTCTCAGACCAGCTTTGGCAAGACCTGGCAGTGGGTCATACCCTGCCTGGGAAGACAAACTGAAAACAAGAATCCAAGAGCAGCGGCCGGGGATGATCTCGAAAGCTGTGATCTCCGAGCAGGCAACTTGCGCCTCAAAAACAACTACAGTGAGCCGCTGCCAAACCAGCTTCACGCTGCCAAGGCACTCCATAAGAACCTGCACGCACGACCCAGTCTGTTCGAAATGACATTGGTGCTACCAGCCCAGCCTGGCTCTGCTCCTGATGCAAAGGATGCAGAGGACTTTGCGCAAAATGAGCATGTAAGATCCATGCCTGCGCCTCCAAGGGCTCATCTTCAAGCGGGTCCCAAGAATCCAAAAACTGCCTCGGAGCTTTCACAGATGAGGGATGATGAGGGGGCAGGTTTCGACCGTCTGTACATGACTCATATAGTTTGGAGACCTTGCAGCTGAAGCACAGCTCTTCCAGCTCGATTGTCTTTTGACCATCACCACTGTCCACATCCAGGCACTTAAAGAGGATGTGGACGTTGCCTTCGGAAAGGCAGTCCTCTATTCTTCAGTTCAGCACGCGCTGCGTTGCAGGAGGAGCCTTTCCAACCACCGTTTTTGCAGGCACGCCGCAACTCCGAAAACCTGTCGTCTAATCATATAAGATAGCATATCAAACAATTTGCTGACTACAGAATTCCAAAGCCAAGGAGCGAGACTCCTCCACTCCGATCCTGCAGAGGTGCAGGAACTTTGCTCTAGATGCTTCAGGATACCTCAAAGGCAGGTGTTGCGTGGCATAGCTTCGCCCGCACGGCCACTCCCTGCATACCTCTGCGACTTTTCTGTGCCGCGTTTGTTTCTCTGCTACCACTTCCACTACCACTTCTTCTTCTTCTTCTGTATGCGTGCTTGCCAGGCCAGCGCCAGCCAATGGGCAGCATCATCATGTGCAAAAGCGCGGCTTTGAGACAGCCCAGCCAGCTTCCCTCCACTGCCTTTTTCTGCCACATCTCACCTCCAAGCTTTAATGGAAGTGCCGTGAACATCTTCTTCTTCAGGCTACGCATGCTCCGTCAGATTCCGTCAGGGTTGCACCCCGTAGCCCGGCTGTGTATAGAGGTCCCTACAAGCGAGGTCTGGTTGCCGTGCGAAAGGCGGACACTGGTACATCTCTCTGACTCCCACATGTCCTACAAACAGCCAGTGAGAAAGGACGCCCAAATCGATGAACAGGCTGCGTGAAACAAAGTGTCATGATGTTTGGATGTAAGCGAATGCTGCTTGAGCGTTCGATCTGCACGACCTGTAGGTGGTGTCGCAATCTTCTTCGGGGCATGGCATGGTGGGATGCTCTGAGAGCAAGAGGAGCCATGCAGTGCTACAACCAGGCTGACTGCCAAGCTGCGGGCTGCGGCCCTGTGAAACCCAACCCTTTTGACCCTCTGTCGTCGAATATGGTACCAGATTTGATTGCGAATGTTGTTTTTCGGTCTTCACCATCTTCGTTGCGTCTGTGCGCACGCGCACGCCGTACTAGTCTCTTGCCGGGCAGATCATTTTTCAGAACCGTGTCCCAGTCTTGTTTCCACTGAGAGATGCGACGGTTGGTGCCAAATACGATGACTCTGCTCAACCAGCCCAGAACGAAAGCTTGAATTTGCATCAGCAGCACACTGTCACGGAATCTCGGCCAGCCTTGTCCATGGACCTGGCAGACTGTCGATGGGAAGCAACCGGACCAGCGCTGCCCAAAACTAAGTGCTTCACTTGAAGAGGTGTTCGAAAGAGCCGTAATGTGAATCACACCAAGCCTGCAGCTGAGAACTTGGATGCTCAAGTGCACTGAGAAGCTGGCAGCGCAAAGCCTTGAAAGATGTCAGAATTTTGGCGCTGGCCGCATCGAACTCCCTCAAGGTTATGGTGCCTGAACAATGGAAACCTCTTTGGCTGTCCCGCGTTGCCAGACTTGCAGCAGAGGCTTCGCTCGATGCCCCAAGCCCCGCAAGCCTGACAAATCGTGATCCAGCGCCCGCCAGGCACCGCCCATGTTGCCTGGCAGTTTTTGACCGCCAAGACCGCGACCCGCAACTTTCAGGCGCGACTCTGCCGCATGGGCAATGTGGGCAACTCTGCCTTGAAAGCCCACTTTCCTGCAAGCCTCCTGGAAACATGACTTGACTGACGACATTGACAACATACCAGCATCAAGGCAGCCCAACGGCTCCTTGAACTCGTTCCAAGACACGCTGTTGGAGTCCTGGCTTGAAGCTTGGCGGGCACAAGTCTCTACTCGTGTTCCCTGCTCGAGGCAAGGGCATCTCGATCCAGAAGACCACGCCAAGCAGCAAGTGGATGTTCGAACCCTTCACACAAGCCATGTGGCTCTACAGTGTTGAGAGATGCTCACTAGGCAGCAGGACAAACACAGCTGAGTCGCTCCCATTGATAAGACGCCGGAGCTGCACCTGACGACACGAAGCAATCTTTCATTGATGCGAGAAAAAGGAAAGTCGAGCTTCTGTCCAGCTGCAGTCACAAAGGCAGGTACCCAGGCTTCAGCATCCGGCTGCGAGTATAACCACTCGGGCGGCTCCCAGGCGTCCAACCATTCCAGATCTGAGCGAGACAGGAAGCCGCAGCCAAAGTAGTCCAACCTGCACAGCTGTTCTGCACTTTACGTTCAAATGGCATAACAGACAGGCTTTGAAATCCCAAACTTGGGCGCAGGCGAAGCAAGCAAAGCAGCTCGCGTGTCATGATTCAGTATCGGTCGCCAACCAAGTTGCTTGACAGCCTGCCCGAGCGTAACGACTGTAACGGCACAGGAACACACATTCTGATATATTTTGTTCATCACATGACAACAGCAGCGTCCTTGGCGAACGCATTGACGAGCAGCTTGGTCCTGTCTAGCAGTCTAGCATACTGACAAAGCAAGATGCTACAAGTCTGGTGCCTCGACACCCAGCCGTCAGCATGCAAGCTGGAGAAAGCCTCTTCCACCTTGGCGCAAGCCAAAGGTCCACTCACGACCCCGAGTCCCCGAGCATCCCTGACAAACTAGGGGGGTGGCCGCCTCGTGCTCCCATGCTGAAGCACATGTGCCCAGTCTTCCTAAATTGGCAGCTGCGTAACCAACTGAAAACGCATTTAGGCCACAAGCAGCTGCTCCTCGAAGCCACTTTCTGAAGTAGCTCAGTGTTGCTGCTGCCTGTGGTGCAAGCTCCTGGCAGACCAACAGAAACGGCAAACAATCAGAAAAAAAATAGGTATACAATCATATAGAAAATATAGAAAAGACTAGAGGAAACAGGCTAGGCATTTGACATGACAGACGAAAAGAAACAGACTCGAAAAAAACAGGACAAACTTGCAGATCAGCCGCAACAATTGCCAGAAAAAAAGAAACAAGACAAATGCGCAAACAACTAGGAGGTTCGAAGAACAACGACGATTTTCTGAATTTGCTACATTGCCTGTTGCTTTACTAGTTCTATAGAGAAAACAGAAAATACGAAACTGCCAAAGAACAAATCGGAAATAGCCAAACAAACAAATGAAAAACATTGTAAACAAAACAGCAAATTGCCGAACAATCTGGAAAAAACAGCATAGGAAAGTGGTGAGAAACTGAAATTGTTCTTCACATCCCTATATTCCCTGCTTTTGTCTATTATCTGTGTTCCGGTTGCTCCATCTGTTTCCCCCAAGCTTTCCTGCATATTTCTTTCCTTGATAAAGAATTCCCTACTTCACCGACCTATCCCTGTCAAGCCCGTCTTAAGCCTATATGCCTATATGATATTTGTGCGCTTTAATTGCATGTTGCACAAGTCCGGTGCGGGCCTCCATTCCCAGGCAACCGCTGCCATCCTGAACCGTGAGAAGCTATAGCATACTATAGTATGTTAAGTGTAGAATAGTACAGATATTCTACAGTATATTCTACAGAAGCCAACTTGATTGCGGCAGTTCAAGATCCGCGCCCGGTCAAGAGCCCGCCACAGCGTCTGCAGGTCGATGCACTCACCTCCAGAAGCTTGCTGAATAGCAGTAGCTAGCATGTAGCAGAGTGTAACTCAAGACGTGTGCAATATCTTCTTGAGGAATGGTCTCACAAGATTTCTGAGGCTCAGGCGAAGGTTCGTCTCGTTGCGGAACCATCTCCTTGCTGACAAGGCTTTGCGTTCCACTTTCGAGCAGCTGAGCTGTTCACACTGCAGAATGGTTGTATCCCAGCCCGGTCTTGAAGGTTGAAAGGGTGAGCTGGAAGGTGGCCTTTGTGAACATCACCGCTTCCATCCACACAGAATCAGAGAGCAGTTGAATTCAAGGCAGGAGACATCAGGGTCCAGGGCCTTTCTCCAAGCCCGCACCTGGAGCTCTGGAGGAGAGCTGTGGCATAGAGCTTGCAGAAGACCAGCCTCTGAACCATAGTTCGTTCGGATGTAGGTCAGGAAATGTTGCCGGGCCTGTAAGGCATGAACACAGCATACACATCCAGAGCTTCATTGCATCCATGTCACAATTGCAAAGATGTCCCCAGAATGCCAGGAATCTGCTAGGGTCCAGAATGATTCAATGTGCGACGTCACGACAAACACGGGCTGCAAACCTACAATTTACACGTACGTAGGCAACGCAGACAATGCCAGCAGCTTATTTGCAAAGAGATGCAGCGCTGAATTGCACATCAGCGCCTCTGCGTTCTTGCTCCTTCGTTCGTGGAACCAGGACTGGTTTCTTCGTGATATCACCTAGACTCATCAAACATTGAGGTCATTCTAGTTGAGGGCAAAGATGTTTGGCATGCCTGCGGCAACGTCTCAAAGGCACGGTCGTGCCACGGACGCGGAGCCAGGCGATGTCGATTTGAAACCCCACGCCCTGGCTGCAAACACATCCTGAAACGTTCCAAGCTTACACTAACACGACAGGGCGGCCACGGTCTGCGTTGTACGTTTCCGCGAGAAAAGCTTGATGTACGTCCTCGCTCATGCGGCCGGTACACGTGAGCACAATGCTTCACGTAAAGTCCTGGCTGCCCTATGCTGCCCTTCTCCATCCTCCTTTGCGAACTTCAGCTGCGTCTGTCTGACGAATTCTTGCCTGAATCCACAATCATGAGCGTACCACTACATCCACAACTCAGCCCACCCGGCACGGGTCAGCGATTGCTGAAAGACTGGAGAAGTGTCATCTTGGACATGCCAGCGCTCAGAGCTGAGTCATAGACTAACAAAAAAAGGCATGGATAGAGAGACAGGCAAAACATCATGTTGCTATCTCGCCCCACTCTCGATAATATGGAGCTATCCTAGCTGTTCTCCACCTCAACATTACAAAATTCCAAATGCCAGAAATGATTTTCCCGCCGGTAGTTGGTGTAAGAAGGCCCGCAAACAAGAAGGGACTCGTGTGTAAACCGCGAACACGCAGCCAAACCAGAATGTGGAACGAGCTACTGTCGTACATCTTCATCCAACTCCAAGAACAGGAAGTCTTCCGGCAATAGGTGGTCCTTGCCGTTGCTGCATAGGCCTTGATTCGGTCGACGTGTGCAACACTTGGCAAATGCAAAAACTTGTACGAAGCTGGCAATGTCTCCCTGGGGCTACTGCTGAAAATCTCACGTACTTCCTCCATGTCCGGATCAAACCCATGCCTGTATTTTCGCACAAGTTGAAGCCAATTCTGGCTGCAAACACACACAACCCGCCTTCGACAGAATGCCGTGAAGTTCTTGAAGCTCATTTCCATGTTGCTTCCCACCAATTGCAGCTCTTCGAGAAACTTCCTGCCAGTCACTCCAGAAAAATGTGCAGCATGTCATTGTGTCCACGTGAAGAAACCTCATCGTACCAAACTGGTTGAGAAAGCGCCGGAAGCGGCAGACCAACACACCTGCCTCCAGTCAAGGCATTTCTTGAAAATATTCAGCAGAAAAGCCCGCAGAGGCCCTGGCTTCTGGCGACAGCTCCACAAGGGACAATGTTTCGCAGCTGCCAAATTGCGTGAGAAGAACATGCGCCGCAACCTGCTTGAAATCGCCGGGCAGTTTTGTACTTAGTACACTAGACCATCGTGAGCTCGCACGCTTCCAACCGCCTCGCCACCCTCCAGGTTGACTGCGGAAGCAGCTTGCAATACATCCTGCAGGAACCCTGAAATTGTCGCTCAGCTGCTAACCCCACACTGCCCACCAGATTGAAATATGTAATTTGGAGCAGTCCTGCTTGCTGGCCCGCTGACGAAAATGCGGGTCCAAAGCTGTCCTCAAGCTGAGAGTCAGCATGTTAGAATGGGTTATATTGGGGTTATATTGGGATAATGGAAAATAAAATACTACAATGGGGTTGTATAGGTGTTATTTTGGGATTATATGGTAGTTTCCCAAAATTAGGGTACCCCAATATAGACCCAAAAAAACTATAGTCCGTATTATTGGGACCCCTAAAATGGTACCCCTCATTTTGGAAACCCCCCATATTAGGGTTATATGCAGAAGTCCCAGCCTCCATCCCCTTAAAAAGCTGCCGCCACCCTTGTCGGTTAGGTGCTGCAGAAATCGGCTGCGAATGAGCGCGGCAACCTGCAAGTTCCAGCTTGGGATTCAGTGGTTCATATATGAGCCATAGTGTAAACTCCTAGTATCCCCCTTAGTCGCCCCTATAGTAGTCCATATATAATCCTTTCTATGACCGCCTTGAGGGAGTTTAGACTATGGTTCACATCAGTGAGCTTCAGTGCCAGCATTGTTTCGGAAATCGGTGGCTAGGCGAAAATCATGACACTGGCCACCTTTTTGCAGTGCTTTCTCTTGGCTTTTGCATACCGTTCAAAAAACCACAGCAAGGTGAGATTTTCAAGCAACAAAGGGATATTCACAAGGTGCTCTCCAAACGCACAGACAAGGACAACTAGAAGATGCATGGATCAACACCACCATGTGCACTGCTCTTGCAGGAGGCTGCAGATTGCACATATTCTGGAATTCAATATATAGTCCCCCTTAAGTAGATAGAATATGGGGTATATGGGGATCTTACTATAATATACCCAAAACCATAATTCAGTGAACACCACATGCTTCCATATTCCTGCATGCAATGGCTCTCAAGGCATCAGGGTTTAGGATTTAAGGTCTGCGAGTTGTCAAGCTTCCGCAACTGTGAGCCGTGTCCCCCTTCGGCTCAATCATGCCAAACCCCATTCCCATAACGCCGGCCCTCATTCCAAAATCCTTGCAGCCATCATGGTGTAAAAGCGAACCATCTTGTCCAACAGCTGCCGGTAGTCTTGCTGAATATGAGGTGAACATTGTATAGTTGAAAGGCCCTGAGCCTTAGATATAGAAGTGCCTATGATGTAAGCCCTCTCAATGCCATAGCCATGCAAAAGGAATCCTAACCCCAGCTGGCAAGGGTCCCCTGAAGAGGTATGCCTCGCGCTTCCCATCCAATATCAAAGGGCCAACCTTGCAATGCCGTTCTTGTGCATGATTGCCCCACCAGCACATCGCAGGCTTGCTTCAACAGATTCAGATTGGTTCTTGAACGAACAATGACCCCAATTTGCAGCACCTTATCGTCCATTCGGAGATCGGCGGCCTGACATCAAAGTCGAGAAATACACATCATACCATCAAGTGATCAGCCTTACACACCAAGGAGCTAACCCATCTCGGCAATGGTGACACAAAGGAAAGCAAAGCCTTGAGCCTACATTCCTTTGGATGGGCCGGGCTGCTTTCAGGCGTGATCGATAACAACCAGGTGCACCAAGCTCATCCCAGCACTCAGTTCACGAGGGCCCGGCTTTTTTAGTTTTCCAAAGTCACCATCCGGGAAACTTGCATGCAACCTCAGGAAGCATCGCCTATGCAACTTCTCTAGGGGTACCAACCTGGCATGACCTTCGTGCTGTGGCCCAGGCGTGGAGTTGGCTGAATCCAGTTTTATTTTAACTCAGTAGCACGGGAAGATTGAAGATGCCCAGGCTGACAAAGTGCACTACACACATCTGTCACGCTTCTGCTTGGTCAGCTTACGCCAGGAAATATCTGCACTGAGAAGGAGGATCCCACAAAAGTCATCGGATCCTTTCAAGGCCCTACGAAACACAGTGGGGATCCCTCTCTCCAAAACTGGGGCATCTGCCCCGCCAAATGGGATGTTCCTCTGGAGCATCCTGGGATAATGTAGGGGCTATATAGGGATAATGGAAACGAAAATACAAACTACTATATTATTATAGGTTTTTCTAGGGGCTACGTAGGGATAATGGAAATGGAAACTACTATAGTATCATAAGTATATATTGGGGATGAATTACTATAACGGGTTATATAGGGGTATAGGGGGTTCTATTGGGATGATATTGGGATAAAATATTATAGGGGCATATATTTGGGTAGGCTGACGTAGCTGTTCTGTTTTAGGAGCTTCTGTTGACGCGGCCTCTGTGATGCGACCATCTTCCACTTGGGCCTGCCAACTCATGCTTCAAACTACTATATTGTATAAGGGGGTTATATAGGGGTTATACAGGGAAATATATTATAGCATATTATGCCATATGATGGTATACTATAGTATGTTAGATGCTGTACTGAATACTATCGTATGTTATGGTATATGCTATGGTATATTATAGGTGGTTTGCAAATGTGCTTGCAGAAGCAGGCCTTTATGACCATTGCAGGCAGTCAGTTGAGCTAGCACAGGTGGTCTGCTGATCATGCAGTGTTGGGTTGTTGGGTATGGCTGGTCGTAGAACAGGTCCTCGCAGTACGCGCGGATTACAGGACCCTCACGTATGAGGGCTATCTCCTCCACTCCATAACTGCTTGGGGGATCTGAGTTTCTGAAGGAACTGGAAAATGAACATGTTGTGGCCCGCCCACCGTGATCTATTGAGAAACTGTTGCCATGGGCTGCGTGTGTGACATGTGTGAGCCTGTCGTCCAAGCGATGGAGCAAAATTCAAAGGGCACGCAGACAAAGGTCTTTAAACCCCCTTTCAGGCTTTAGCACTGCCAGCTGCAGGTGGTTGGGGGTTCTTGGCATGCTCTTGTGGCTGAAATGCGCATGGTCAACAAATGAGCATCAGACTAAATGGAATGAGAGTATAGTTCGCACAGAGCGTTATGAACAAACATCGCCGCACTCTGCCGTAGATACCGTTACATCTTTCGCGTCGTGGCCGGCGGGACTGTCTGGGCGACTCCCTCCAGCACGAAGTTGCGTTGAAGTCGGCTGACTGAGCCTGCCGTGTAGCGGCACCCTCTCATGGTGGCCGATCACGTGCCCTTTGCTGGCCATCTTGGTTGGAGGGAGGGAGGGCCATCGTCGGGCCGACTCGACCACTGACGCGTAACTGCGCCACATCTCTGCATGGTATCATTTCAATCCCACACGGCTGCTTAGCCGCTCCGCACCTGACGCTCGTCTTGGATGATGCCGTTGAACGAGGCCAGCACGCATCTGCATCAAACATCCAGAACTGCTGGGGAACTTTCACCCGCGCTGGTACTCGATCTGCAATGAAAGCCGAGGACCGATAGATGCCACCACGAGCTTTTTCGACAAGAGCTTGTTTGCGCCGATCGCTGCGTGGAGGTTTGCCAACCAGCTGCAACAACAGGACGCCAATGCGACAAAACTGACCCCACTGCTCCCAGCTGGCCAACTCCATCTCAGACCCCGAATGAGTCTTGCATTATGTTCTTGTTTGCTGTATTAACGTTTTTCTCTAATTCAGCCTCAAGAAGTCAAGCAATCCTATTATGTACAGTGCGGCACGTTAATGCTTGATGTACTGTAAGCAGTTCGCGTACGGAGACTTTGCAAGATGGAAAGTCGAACTCATGTGTTCTCGAAAAACACCCACACCTGTTTCCACCAACACATAGCCTGCTGCATTTTGCTCAAGCTTACAAATGCCAAAGTGGACACATACAAACATGCGCACCTTGATTGCAAGCATGCCCTGCTTCGACTGGATTAAACCTTTATAGGTTTGGACATGTACAGGTCACTCTTCGGCCCCACCATCAATTGATGATTGGTGGACTCTCTAGGCATGAAAGGTGAAGCGAGCTGTGTCCCATCTTGGGATTGAAGCATGCCGAGTGCCTCTGCCACATTGACTTGACCTCCGGCAAAAGCAGTGCTCCTGCAACCCCGCGTTCATACCCCTGAAGATCACCGTCACCCCTGGGATTCCCGGCCAACCATTGCCAAACCACACCGGGGCACATGCCCCAGGGATAGCTCCCGCATGAGCAAACACGCGCACGCATAATTTCTTAGAAGTCCCTGGCAGGCAGCGCATTGGCAACCCCACAGCAAAATGTGGCAGGGCCAAAGGCGCATGCTTCAAGGCAAGACGGGACAAAGTAGATGGGCAAATATCATGGCTGACTTTCAAGAGGGGTTAAACCTCAGTGTACTCATGGAGAAAACAAGAATCCGCAGCGGCTGTTTGTGAGATCTCAATGTTGCAAACACGAAGATGCTCCAGACACACCCAGAAGCGAACCCGCACCACCCCTCCGAGCAGAAAGAAAAATCAGCGTCCAACGCAGTACGCCAACTTGCTTCAAGTCATTCTAGTCAAAGTCACTGTCAGTCATCCTTGATACAGAACCGACTTCGTAATGTCCCTACCCACTGTTCCTCCTTGGCTGGCTCCTTGCTTCGACGCTCGAGGCACAAGGCCCACATCTTAGGAACTGCACTTTGCCAGCAACGGTCCGAGGATCTGGACGGCCTTCTTGGCCTGCACGGCGCATGACATTGCACGTAAGATGTAGGTAGAAATGACAGTCACCGTGAAATTGTACAAAAACTGAGGCCCAGGCCTCGGCTGTTTACTCCCCGGTCCGCCCCCTTGGACAGCCCACCGGGGTACAGCCCATCGTGCACAGCCACGCTTTCATTGCCGGCAGCGTGGTAGAGACTTGTTTTGGGCCTTTGCCCCCAACCCCCACTGCCCCGGGTTCCCCAGGCTGAGAGGCTGTTCCTGCTTCGAATAGCCGTGTGTTGAGAGCAGTAAAGCCACTACTATTGTTACATATTCTTACTATCATCAGAAATACTAAAAATAATAATAGTAGTAGTAATACCACTACTACTACTACTACTACTACTACGACTACTACGCGCTTTATGTATTTGACGACCCGTTATTCTGGTTGTCCCGTAACTGGAGAAATAAGAAAACACTGCAAAACGCACTACTTCGGAAGGGGGCTAACCTGAAGACGGGGCAAAGTTCGGAGTCGGGATTTTCTGGGTTTCTTCGCAATGTCATGATGACAAGAGACAAAATCACTGTCCCACGCAGTGTTTCGGGCTCGGCGTGCTTTTGTCAAAACATGCATTTTCGACATAATCGCGCATGGCAGCGAAGCAGAAAGTACTGCAAAACACAGCATTTGTGCAACAGCCCAATTTTGCCAAAAACGCGTGTTTGAAACCTGTTTTGATAGTATAGGCGAAGTGTGCTTTTCGGTCGAACTGCGCGAGCACAATCCAGTAAACAGTGGATCCACCCTTAGACCCGAAACCCAAAACCCTGAACTAGTAGTTTCACGTTCTTTTCCACTATCCTGATACATCCAATGGAAGTTTCCCAGAATAGGGGAACCCAATAATGTCGACCCCAATGTACTAAAGTACTATAGTTCTTACTATAAGAACCCCCAAGATGATACCTCTAATTTTGGGAGGCTTCCAAATTTTGACACCGTACTTCATGGCTGCATTCGATACAGAAGCAACCGGCATTTGGGAGGCAGAAGATATGCCTTAGGTACCTGGAAATGGAAGGTTTTCATTCGGAGCTTGCTGTGCCTAAAATCCTTTTTGAATTTTCCATGCCTCAAGTCCTTATGGGCGTAATTACTGAGTGTTTCTAATCTAAATAAGTCATGTTCCAGTACGTGTCAAGGGCTAGAGTTTGTAATGGTGCGAAAGGTTTTCATTCGGAGCTTGCTGTGCCTAAAACCTTCCTAACTTTCCATGCCTCAAGTGCTTATAGGCGTAATTATGCCCCCCCCTCCACCCCCCCCCACAAAGAGAAAACACATGCTATGAAAACGTGTGAAACTCCGTAAAAATCCAAAAACGCGTGTTTGGCCAAAATTGCCCAAAGTGGAAAAAGCTACGAAACCCTGCAAATACCAGTGGATTCGTCCAAGGCCACAAAAACAGAGTTCTCCAAAAAGCAAGTGAAAGCATACTTTCAGAAAACGTACCAACGGCCAAATGTACTGCAAATACCAGTACTTGAGGCTGCTTCGAACACAAAACAGCACAAAAACACGAAAAAAACCGGCTGGCAACTGGAAGAGCAAAAACAAGTACTGTAAACAACAGATTCTGTAAACACGAGATGCTGTAAATAGCAGTGAAAATGTGCATGGCGGCTGTCATACTCAGACAAAGAAGCACAAAAAAGAGAGTCGTCAAGTACCAAAAGTATGCCTAGTAGTAATAGTAGTAGCAGCAGCAGTAGGAGGCGTCCCCCGCCCCAGGCACTACGTTTTACTTCAAATTATAAGAAGCACGACAGGTTGGCGGTAAGGGGAGGGGAAGGGGCGGGGTAGTTCCGTGCAAACAGACCGCATTCGGTTACCAACAACAACGCGAACGTGAAAAGCTCCGAGTTCGAGCGAGATTTCGAACTGCTACGTGGCTGCTGCCTGCACTCATCAACAGCGTGAGACAATTCTTATATAACCACGCAGAGCCCTTACAAAATGGCCCCCTTTCACAAACTGTGGATAGGTCGGGGCCGAGCCCAATATGCTAACATTATACTACTGCTACTAGCCGCCTCCTCGTGGAATTCAAAATCCATTTTAAGTGAAACGTGGTGCCTAGGGGGGGTGATGGTAGTAGTAGTAGTACTAGTAGTAGTAGTAGTAGTAGTAGCAGCAGCAGCAGTAGTAGTAGGAGTGATGGTCACGCGTATTCAGGATCCATTCAAAAGAGAGGCGCCTCCGGATGGCCACACTTGTCAGGATGACAGAGCCTGACCGGAAAAGCATTCTTGGCTGTCCTTTGAACCCTCTGACTATTCATTGCCGACTAAGTTTGCAAGTTGTTCTGAGTTCTTTGGAACAGGAAGATCGGAAAAAGCGCAATCTTGCGATGACTTGAGGCTATGCAGCTGCAGACTTACGTTGCAATCACTGAGGGCGGCCTCAGCAACATTTTTACCTCGGTTCGCTGAGCTGGGAAATTGCGTCTTCCCTCATGGAGGCCATCCAGGAACGATGCCACGGGTCTGGGCTTGTGACTGCCGCACGAGCGCCGTCCCCAGAGATTGGCAATCCGGCTGTTTCCATCGTTGGCCTGGACAAGCTGGTGACAACATCTCGATGGCCAGGACACAGCAAAGTCAGCACAGAGCACCTGCACCAATCCCTTACCGTCTCATGCATTGAACCATTGCTGAGGCGCAGGCAACAAGTGTTGCGGCTGAGCCTACAAGCTACACAATTCGTCTGAGCCACGTTAGCCAGCAGCTTGACCAACGCTCTGCTCCCGACAGAACTGCTCCTAGCTTATTAGGCCTCCTCCTAGGCCCCTTCAGCTTTTTGGCCTCGAACCGTAGTGCAAGTCGAACGGCAAGAGCTTGCGGGAAGTTGCAACAGCCTGCATGCGCACATTGTCAATGCAGGCTCAAATTGTTGTGCCATATCTCGCCCAACCTCCCTCAGCATCTTCCCATGCTGCAGCGGAACACGCTGCGACAACCTGCTGCCTTGGCAAAGTAAGTCTAGCATCAAAATTTCTTGCATCCTGCATTCCTTGCACAAAACGTTAGGCGTTCAAGGTGTTGCCAGCAGGTTAGTACAAGTCGGCGGGCTGAGCGACTGCATATGCTTCCGACCTATCACTGTAACTCGTGTGTGACCAGAACACACTGGGGCCCGTTCGCCTTACAGGATCTTGCAAGCGTATCTATTACGCAGAGCCACTTTCAAAGCCGCAGCCCTTGCGCCAACTGTGGACTTCATTACATGCGACTGGTTGTCAGGTGTGCGGCGTACCACATGGTTCAGTGAAGCGCACGGGGAAGAATGGGGCTCTTGCTGCGAGATGGCATCGCTGCCCAAGACGAGCTCTGCCTGAAATTCCAAATCATCTGCTCTCCCGACACTCTGATGACTCTGATGATCCTCCCTGCAAGCTGACTTGCCGACCTCGCCGTGAGCAAAATAGCAACCTGACAGCAAGGATAGCTGCGCGTCCGAGGACACGGCGGGTGCTGTGGGCTCTCAGGCGACGCTCAGGCTGCGGCTCTCCCCCCACCTGCAGAGACCCGAGATGGCATAGAAACGGCACAGCCTCACCTGCTCCAAGGCGGAGGCAGAGTCAGAGTGGGACTTGCTAGCATGAACTAGGTGGCATCTACGGTTCAGCCTTCCGGCGAGGCATGCTGGCACCTGGAAAGACAAGATCCTAGATTCAGATCCATCCACTCAGACATGGCTGCGCCTTGGACGCGTCTTGCATCCTGAGAGTTTGTCGAACCCAACTAGATTAGATGAAGCCCTACAAGTCGAAGCAGAAAGGGTAGCAAAATGCTGCCTGCGCCATCTTCGCTTGCGTGCCGCTTTCCCATCGCCTAATCGCCGAAAGAAAAAGTTCACCGAAGAAAAGGCATGGGAAAGCCAGATCCAGAAGACCAAGCTTTGAACTGTTTGCGAGCGTTGTACACATACCTCACAGTGGGCACTGGCAAGCATAGTCCCAACTGCCAATGACAGCGTTTGTCCAGAAGATGTGGGGCCCCTCAAATATAGCCACATCCCACATCAACTACTGTGAGCCACGCTTTGGCATTCCACAAAAGGAACCCCTAGTTCATTGAAACCCGAGCTGGCGCCACACTGCAAGATGCCATGCCAGCTTTGCTGTGAGCACTTTGTTACTTGGCACTAGCTGTGGCGGCAGACATGCCCAGTTCAAGTTCAAGAACAGTTCGCCCACCACATGACAGCAGCAATTCAAACTGAAAAGATCTCCCCACACTCTGTCCACATCTACCCACCTTTTTAAGAGATTGGGGCCCCAGCTGTGATGTACTTTTTCCTTGCGACGGCCCTGCAGCCTGAGACAAATGGATTCTTTTCTTAACACTTAACACACTGTGGCTCAGGTCTGGCACATCCAGGTGGATGCGGAATCGGAGCTTAAGGCACTGGCGCTGCGGGGTCCGGCCGCCACGGTTGCTGGTGTTAATGCAAGCTGTGTGCAGCTGAGCCCATCTTCACTCAGCATACCCGAGCCTGAGGTCTCTTTTGCTGTGCAGTGAGAAGTGGCAGCACGGCGCTGGCCGAGGTCCAGGCCATGGCCGCCGACCTTCGACCTTGGTGTCCCGACGCTCGCATGCTCTCTGGAGCAGACTTTCTGAAAGAGGGATAGTTTCAGCTGAGCATCGCAGCTGGAATGCGTATACGGCCCATGTGTATGAATTGTATGGACACTTGCGGGAGGAAAGGCATGTAGAGAATGAGCCCTGCACGCCGTAGCCTTCTGGAGATCGGCTTCAAACTCAAAGTCAAACTCGTCGCTGTCGCCCTAGTATCTTCAGCATCAGAGCCTACTGTCCTATTATCTTGTGGGGCTACAGGCTGCAGAAATAAGCCACTTGCTTTGGACTCGTCCTCGCCTGTCAGGAACTTGACGGTTGATGCAACCAGGCGACAGAAAATGGTCGCGCAATCATATCGAATGTCTGTTGCACTTGCCTGGCTGCTGCACCTGGCAAAACGACAGGCGAACCCATGATGACGGCAAGGCATGCTGTATCACGTTCGGCAAACATGTCAAACATGTTGTTGAACAACAGGTTCGTTGAACCTTCAGAACTCCAAAGAAGTCCTGACCCAACTACTAAGTCCCGTCTTTCGTGCTTTGCTCCGTCGCACTAGCCAGCCCCAAGCGCCTACATGGCCTGTGTTGTGTTGAAGCAGTGCCGGCATAAACGCAACCCGTGTCAAAATAGCCTACGCTGAAATGCGGCAGGCGCCTCGACGCGCTGTCTTTTCAGAGGCGCTTCCACTGCGTCCAGGGAGTCATCGCCAACCTCATCTGTCAAGCGGCCACCAATTTCCACTCCCTGGCGAAGCAGCACTGCCTCAAGGAAACCAAGCTCTTGGAGACCGTCTGGCTTGGCACCTCTGCAAAGGATTTGCTGGAGGCTCTGCAGTGCTGCACGTTTCTTGTGGCCTGCCTGCTTCAGCCTCACGCACTGGCTGTTCCTCCTCTGCATCTGAAAAGTCCTCTGCGCCAGCACCTCCCATGCAGCCCCAATGTCAACTCCGGCAAATAGAGAAACGCTCTGGCACAGTGCTTGTGCCACAGGTAAGTTCCTCACGCAGAAGCCTAGGTAAGCAAGCTGAAAGCAAGCGTCATAGGACAGAACATCAGAGCATCAGTCCTCAGGGACTCAGCGGCCAGCTCTAGCAAAGCCTGGGCACCTGTCTTTGGCTTTTGACCTGAAGGCATCCCACCAGCCAGATGATCACTGTCCCGCAATTCTGTTGTGGATCTCTGACTCTCTCTGCCAAAGTCTGTGGTCAGCATGAGGGCACCCCTACTGAGATCCAAGCTTGTCTTCAGAACCTTTTGACCAGGTGCCACTCTGATAGAAAGCACCATGGAGATGCCACTGCTGCTGGCTGCAAAAGCCGAGGCCGCGTCAACTTGACCCGGCTTTCTCCAAGGGGGCGTCCTTAAACAACTCACACACAAAAAACATTGAACTGCTTGACCTATAGGGTGACCGTACAAACACTCCCAGCTCTACCTGTGCCAGTCCCAGACTCACAGGAGTTACCTGGTCCGATCAACGCTCCCAGATTGGTCTGTGGATGAACTGAAGGTACTGAAGAGACTGACCGCTGTAAGGTAGACGCGGTCTTTGCATGTTTCAAGCACATGCATCCCTGAAGCTCTCTGCTCATTTGGCCCATCTATCACAAATACCAAATGTTGATCACCGAAGGCCCAAACCGTAATTTAATTAGGTCTGACACACATGCTTCCTGTACCCCCATACAACTCCTTGCGCAAGTGCTATTGAACCCTGCAACCGAGACAGCAGCGGGGGAGCTGGTTTCGAATCCACGGGCTTCAGCTGCAGATCATCTGAGATGACAGGAACGTGACCCATGATGCTGGCTCTGGTTCAAATGCGGTCTCTGCAGCATGGCAACATGAAACGCACTGGTTCATGCTGCACATGGCAGAATCAAGAACAGGGCGAGGTTTGCATGCAGGGTCTAACTCTAGGCCTGACATCTGAACAACAAAGTCCGAGGGCTCTGCCGTACAAATCGAAGTCGTCATTGCTCATGGCAGGGTCAGCTAGATGCCCCAGACGGCCACGAACAACACTTTGGACGCATGGTTGTGTCGATCTCCACTTGTTGCTAGCTGCTGCTAGGCCACTGAACTCTCTCACGCTAAGGCTCTGAGTCTTTGAGCCTGGACAACACGATCGCAACGTGAATCTAGGCTTGCTCACCACACGAGTACTTGAAGTCCATGCCATGGGTGAGCTGCGGGGTGCATTTTCATACTAGGCGCAGGCTGTCGCGCCCAGTGGTGAAACCATGCATGCCGATGCAGCAGTTGAAGGGACCAACTGCCAACGGCAACTTCTCGCGCACAGGCTCAGGAGTTTCCCGCCAGGTAGCGACATCAATTCCCGCTCTCCGAAGCACCCTCCGCGATCGTGGTAATCTCCCCATCATCGACCTTAGCATCTGGACCAGGGTAGGCTTGTGCTTGCCTGCGCAAGCATTTCATACTGTTTGAGCACATGACCTTGAAAACTGTTCCTGCCTGCTGTTGCGTGAGCAACTGGTTTTCCCATACTCTGCGTACCATTCCCCCACTGGCTCCAGGAGTTGTTACACCGTGCACAAAGCTGCGGGCAAGTGTACTTTCATTCGTAAATAAGGCTGCTCCATGCGGGGGACAAGCCAAAAGAAGCCATCTGCAACAGCATTTTCAAGACAACTTGCTGGCAAGCCACCCGAGCAGCTGCTGCTTCGGCTTCAGCCCGAGCGCGCTCGGCTTCCTCTGCTGCCTCTACGAAATGGGCTCAAGAGCTCCGGGGTGCACAGGTGCCACACATGCTGGGGGCTCTGCTTCTGCAGCCTTGATTTGTTGGATAACTCGCTCACGGATCTGGTCCCTGAAGCTTGCATCTCCGGTAGCCTCAAATAGACCAAGCCTATTTTGTGTGAAAAGGTTCAGCAGAGCCTTTGCCAAGAAGCCGATTGCTTCAGGCAGTCGGACAGCCATACCTCAAAATGGCTGCATCTTTCTGACTGCGAGTGACAGACCCCATCTTGCTCATTTTGTCAGACTTCCACCCGCCAGCGCAGCTCAAGCAGCCAAAGGATCGAATCGATCTTCCTCTGTAGCTTCCGGAGGCGGTGGCGGGACCTGTGCATGGAGAGCGAAATGTAAAAAAGATAGCTGCCAACCCTGAACTAGAATTGTTGTGCAGGGATTGTACGGGTTGTGCAGGTTTGTGGGGTACGTCAAATGAGTTTCCCGAGGGCTGCCCGAAGTGTTTGGGCTCACCCGCAAGAAGTTGCGCAGCCTTCTCTGCCATCTCAGACGCGTTGCTGAATCGGCGCAGAATCTGGCTGCCTTCACCTTAAACTTGTCAAGTGTTCAATCACGTAAAGTCTTCCTTCAATAGCCAAGTCCCGAAATGCTTTCAACAACGGAACGTGCTCTACTCCTGCTTATTTTGCTGGAACTCCGCACGTCTCCAACTGCTGCTGAAGCGCCAGCTGTGAGCGATGGCTTCCTTCAGGGTTGCAACGATATGTACCCAGGCTGGCAACAGCAGGTTTGGAATGTGACATGAATGTGACGAAATGTGCGCACCTGCTTCCTGATGAACTGTGCTTCTTTTCAGGCGGGTCCTGACCACAAAGCTGCATGACAAAACCGCTCTTGACGAAGCTTTCCGTGCTCGTTTCGCAATGCCGCCTCCACGTGTGTCTCGGATGGCTTGCGGATGATCTTCCTCTCAGCCTCTGTCTCCTTGCGCAGCACTCGCTGCAGTTCACCAGATGAGTGGACCTGATGCCTTGGAATAAGCAAGCGGAAGCGGGCGTGGAGAAGAAGGGCATAATGCTGAATTGCCATCAAGATGCAGGAGCTCTTCTATGGCTGGACCAAGGGCAGGAAGCCTGCAGGGTGAGCATCCGCAATAACAAAATGACAGGCACTTGGGCGAGCAAGTCTGCAACACACACAAACACACACAATGGCTGCTGCCAGGTTGCACTGTCTGTTGCAAGTATCCCCTGACATCCTTCAATGAATGGCTAACAATGCTCGATACAAACTCTGAAAGCATACGCTGCCTCATAAGGTGAGACAGTAGCGGCAGCGTCACAAAGCCCGCTGGCAAGAGCCTTGCCCGCCATGCCTGGATCGAATGCACAAGGTTATCCTGCTGCGCAGCTCTTAGAGAAGCATGCAGGGTGCCAGCCCTTCCAAAAATGCCAGTCTCAGGTCTGGACTCGGGAAGGCCACAACGCAGCCAGCTCTACTTCAAGCCAGCTGAAGCCCATGCAGCATGCACATTGTCAGCTGAAATGTTGCCACCACTAAAATGCCTATGCAAGTACAAACGCGGAAAGCGCCTGTCACAACTGCGGACCTTTGTGAACGAATCCCTTTTCCGAAGGCACCATCTTGTCAGCAATATCAGAAACTCAGTCCCAAGGAAATACCGAAGCCAGCGTGGACAATCATCAGGAGCACAATGGCGCTGCCTGCAGACAGTGGAATTACTCAAACGACCTGGCCAAATCCAGAAGGAGGCAGTTTGCCTAAGTAAGCGTGTGCCGCGCGGACTTGGGCTCCGCTTTGGAAGGTCAGCGGTAGGATTGCTTGCAGGGCCAGGAAACCCAGGCCTCGGAACTGCAAGCCCAACAGCTATGAGAAAAGCTCGTAGCTTCTGAGCCCTTCACCCAGCAGTGCCGTGATGGCGTGGGCCGACTCAAGGATGGTTTGCTTCTGCGCCTTATAGAACCCGAGCAGACAGGGAAAAAACTATAGGATATCACGGCAAAGTGTTCAGGAAGCCGACCGTCAGCAGGACTAGGCCACCCTGTCCTAGAAGATCTAGACATATTCTATCAAGACCCAACAGATGGAGCGCAGCAAGACATGGTTTAATTAGCTGGTCTGCGCCGTCCTCCGATCAAGAAGAAGGCGAACGCTGCAAGGCTCAGCACTGGATGCAGCGTTTTGGACGCAATGCCCAGCGAGAGTGGGGTGGTGTCCTCACACAAAACCGCTGCAAGGCTGCGATGTGCAAACCTCCATGTTGGTGTCCTCACCCTTGCCGAACCGAATCTGCCAGCCTCGGTGTGAGGGAACGATTCCGTGCTGTGACGTCACTGCCATGCAATGTTGCGAAGCAGGCTTCACCGACTGAGTTTCCAGCCAAGGAAGGCTGCAAAGGCCAGTTGAGGGTACACTGATGCCTTAGCATTGGCTTGTGGCTTCATCTGTGCACTTCAAAAAAGGCATGCACAGATTGAACGCAAGCTCCACTGATCCTAGTGGCTGCAAGCCAAAGAAAACATGGCATTTGCTGATGCGACCTCTGCGACAGAGATGCCATGGCAGCAGCATGGCCCCAATGGAGAGCTGCCTCTGGAGCCTGCACCAAAAATGCAGCCGCGTTTGCTATGATCCCAGATGTCCCAGAAAAAGACCATGCCTCTGCCAAGAAGGGTGAGTCCGCAACGCGGGCCGCGGCATAGGCCTGGGCATGGGATGCATCACGCAATATGGAAACATGGCTCGACTGCCTCGAGCGGCTCCCGCAAAAATTCCAGTCCACCGGCTGCGCGAGACAGCTTCTGCTGGCTCACCTTAAGATCCCCGTCCTTTGGCAATCCCTACGAGCACCTGTCAGCACACCGCCTCTCGATGCTGCGATCGCGCTCGCCCGGGTCCAGCAAACCCAGCTAACCTTACGAAACACATGCCAACACCACAGACAGTGTTGCCCAGGCGAACGCGTAAGCTGACCTCCGACAAAGCGCTGGCCTTCCGGAAGAGAGCTGGCAACAAGCGGCCATCGAAACAGCAGCTATGAAGGCTGCACCGTGCCAGCTCCGGCCTTGGAGGCATGCAGCCAATGAAGGAGAAAGCTTGCGCAAGTGATAGAGTGCCGCAGGGCAGCGGCGTCTCAGAAGAGCCATGCTCAGCGCAAGCGCGTGGGTTCACGGATATCTTTGTCCGGGTTACCACCCACTTGCTACTGCTACGCTCACGAACCTCTTGAACACAAATTGCAAGTCTTCCCGTTGAATTATCCTGCAAATGGTCATTGGTGCACAGGCCGTCACTTGAGGGCATTGCTGCCTTTTGGCCTCGACTCAGATGAAACAAGCGGTCTGGAATGCAGCTATGCAAATGATGACGTCAGCTGCTGTAGCCAGCCTGGTCCACAAGATGCAGAACATTTCAGATTCATGACGCTCAACACGTTAAACTGGCAAAAACGGAGATAACGGAGCTGCCCCAAAGACAACACACAGCCATTCCAGAAGGCCTTGTAGAGCCTCCATCATGCCGGAGCCTTGAGACATCTTGAGTGCTGGAGCGCCCCTTCAGTGCCCATCATATATATATATATATGTACATATATATATATAACTACTACAATGGCCTATCTAGGGATCATAGTGAACATGGAAACTACTGTTTAGGGTTTTCAAGTTGAAGGCCCTAGGCTCCGCACCGTCGGATTCTTCATCAGCGGCGGCAGCAGCGTCCTCCTCATCCAGAGCATGCTCCTGCCGAAGACTCCCGTCTTCTTGCTCTGTAGAGAACTCCATCTCCTTGTGATCCTTTCCAGCCTCCTTTGGGACAATTCTTAATTCCAAGTCTCGAAGGACTTGTGTCAGTACCTCAGCTCGGGTGGCTCTTCGCTGGGCCACTGCGTTCGCCGGTAGAGAAAATGCAGAGGGCCGGTGCCGCCGCAACGTATCCGCGGAACTCCAGCTGAGCCAGGCCTGCTCTCAGCCCTTTCAAAGCGAGTAGACCAAGCATCTAACACGCTGCTTCCCATCCTTGCTCATGTCTTCCAGATGTGGCGGCCTCAGCTGAAGTTGGCCGACATTTACATCGCCTGCATGTCCCATACAGCTGCCAAGGAGCCATGTAGACATGACCAATTCTGTCCAACGTGTCCGGGGATGTGCAGCCAAACCAGTCAATGAGCCTTTGCCTTGGGCATTGGAGAAACCCCAAAAAAAGGAAGAGCTCCAGCCGGTTGTTTAGGTGCCAGGGTCACAGCGTAAGCTTGTGCAGCCTTTCTGCACGCATGAAGGTTGTATCTCCTGCTTGCAGACTTTGCACAGCAGAACCATGCAAACAAGAAGCTACCTCAGACTTTAGCTGCACGAGCACGTCCTGATGGGCAGGTCTCCTTAAAGAGCCTGCCAGAAAAGCCATCTTGCTCCAAGGAGACCACTAGATCATTCTGTGTAGATGAGCCTGTCACACTCTGAAGAGAGTGCTCCAACGTCGCTGAGGATGTGAGACACTTCTGCCTCAGAGGTAGTGGTTTGGATGGAAAGCTTAGTCAGCAATTACCAGAGACTTTCTTGAGCTCAACTGCCAGTATCACTCTACTTCAAGCATGTTCAACCTCCATACTTTGGAGACGCAAATTGTCAATGGCAGCTGAAGCGCGGCCAGCTGGTTGTCAGGCTTTGCCTCCCAACCCATTGCCGCAGCAGGCTCAGCAGATGCAAAACCTGGCCCAAAGCCTTGCTCGCCGTGTCCCCATCGGGTTTGTCCAGCGTAGATGCATCAAGGAGATGAAGAACTGGCAATACCTGAAAGGACAGGATGAGGGATGACAAATCCGTGCCGAAAAAAATCTAAGCATCAAAAAAGGCTCTGTGCTAAATTTAGTAGACACGAGGACAAGACCAAGGATCAACAAAAATCTTGAGATGCCGTTCTGGTAGTAGTAGTAGTAGTAGTAGTAGTAGTAGCAGTAGCAGTAGTAGTAGTCGTCGTCGTCGTCGTGGTAGTAATAATTGTTGTTGTAGTTAGTGCAGGCGGCGGCGGCAGCAGCGCAGCAGCAGCAGCAGCAGCAGCAGCTGCAGGCAGTAGCAGCAGGCAGTAGCAGCAGCGGTGGCGGCGGCGGCGGTGGCGGCGGTGGTGGTGGTGGTATCAGTGGGAGTAATAGAAGAAGAGGTGTAAGCGTAAGCGTAATTATCGTAATACAAAATAATGCACATATCAACACTAATACCAACTGAAAGATCAAGACTAATGTACTGATTGCAAGGTAATACAATATTAGATATGGACCAGTACACCGAGGTCCCTGCTCAGCAGTCGGGTCAAGTAATCTACTAGTTATTAGCACTGATGCCACTAGTCAGAGTCATAGCAAGAATAATATTAATAACAACGACACAAAGTAGGGATGAAACAAGTTAAACATGAGGATGTTCAGAGCCTTTAGGTACTGCCCTCCTAACAGCATGCAGCATGATGAAAGATGACGACAGATGAGGCACATTATGAAGGACAAGTGATGAAGCATGATGACGCCTGTGACAAATGATGAGACATGCTTTTCAAAAAAAGGAAAAATTGCGACAGTAGTAAAATCTTGCCTACAAGCCAGAACACGATCTAAATAATGAAAATGTTGAGAAATCATAACGAATTGCGAAATTTGCCACAAAGTGGTGGAAAAAGAATGAAATGTGCATTTTCATGATGAAACATAATGAGAATGCAGAAATGTCATAAAAAAAGGTGGCAATTGTCAGATAATGGTGAAAAGCCGGAAAATGCTTGAAATGATGAAAATCAGCAAGCATGATGATGATATGTGATGAAACTAAAAATCATGCAAAACAATAGAAATCAGGATAAATGATGAAAACTGAGGCAAATGATGAAGATCATAAGACAACATAACAAAATCATGCACACTGATCAAACATGATGAACAATCATGGAATTTGACCCAAATGAAAAGATGACAAATACTGATATTCATGGAAGAATATGACAATGCAGGAAGAATGACTGTGTTCTGAAAGTATGAAAGCAAAAAAAAGCTTCAGCGCAAAAGATAAACGATGACAAAAAGTAACAAGAACCAAAACAGAAGACAGAAAAGATGACAAGTTTGATGAAGAGGTGTGCTTATGAATGGTTGTATTGATTTGTCATATTGATGGTTCATGCCAAGCTTACTCAGTTTCATATTGGTTGCTTTGTAAGCGGTTGTGGTTTTACATTGGTCTCACTTGTTAGTAATTACACTTGCCCGGATTGATTCTGCTCTGGAATCAAAGCGCTCACCAAACTAAAATATGCGCTTTCAGGAAATAGACAGTGGTAATGATGACACAAAAAACAATGACAACAGGAACCACTGTAACCGTACAAGTGTTGAGAGCACGGCATAACCTCACATGCAGAGGCTCTTTCTACGGATGCTTGCGCGCACGTGTGAAGAAGAAAAACAGTGGGGGAGTGAGGGGGCCTGGGGCGCGCAACCCCCATTTTCAAAACCTACACGAAGATAAGAGCACGAGCTTTGTTGCAATGTGATTGATCTGGAAATGAAAAAGAGGCAATACTTATCACGGCCATAGCAGCACTCTTCATGGTAACAGTAGTAC
The DNA here is from genome assembly GCA_905231905.1 of Symbiodinium pilosum. Taxonomy (NCBI): domain Eukaryota; class Dinophyceae; order Suessiales; family Symbiodiniaceae; genus Symbiodinium; species Symbiodinium pilosum. The sequence continues at coordinate 75,070 of CAJNIZ010012058.1, read as the reverse complement.
TGCTAGCAGCGTTTTAATAACAGTCGGAACGATGCAAACAAACATACTAATCGTGTTAGTAGCAGTCATCAAAATGTGGACCACCAGGGTAAGATGTGTGTAAAAACCCTATCCATAATACTTCCCTCCTTCCCTCTTTCCTTCCTTCCTGCCCCCTTTGCTGTCTGGCTGCCGCGCTTTGGCTGCAGCCAGCTTGTGGAGCCAGACTTTGCTCGGAGCTCGGAGGTTTGCTGACCAGGTCCTTCTGAGAAGTTGAGTTGCATATTGCATGCTGGAGACATGACATGTGCTACAGTCTCTGCCTCTTTCGGGCAACTGGAGAGCAGACTCCCAGATGTTTGTTGAGATGGTAGAAGCTCCAAGGACTCCTGTCCCGGTCCATCTCCAGAGCTATCGTCACCTGGAGAATTCAGCAGCCTGCTTACTCATGTCTACGTGTGTCTTGCCTTGAACCATTCCTTCGCATGCGCGGCCTTCAGACGAGCTTCCTCCTGAGCAGGGCAGCTCCGGCAAGACCAGGCTGACATGCCTTGAGCAGTGAGCCTGGCATGGGCCGCTCGGCGGCGACGTTCCGAACATCAGCTTCGGGCAGCTGCGTTCCAGGGTTCAACACCCTTGCTACCTCCGTAGCTTCGCTGACTATCTCGGCTGCGCTGGCTGGCCCGGCTGCGTCGCTTGTCCCCTCCGCGGTGCTGGGCACTCCAGACCCAGGTCCTTGGAGAAATGCAGGCAGGTCACCCTCCGAATTTGAAGCAAAAAATCCGCCGCTTTCCTCGCCTCGAGCTGCCTGGAAGCGTCGCTTCCCCGTGGGACGGAGGAGCTTTGGGAGCTGCGCCACGGTGAGGTTCGGTGGCAGCGGGAGGGGTGGCGGCGGCACTTTGGCCGCTGCAGCTGCGGCATCTGCAGCTGCCCCACGGAAATCCTTCTCTGCCATGGCATCTTCGGAACAAGGGCTCTCAGCTTGTCGATTACACTTTCAGCCCTCCGGATATAGGCTGTGGGCCCCCAGCCTAGCACGGGTACTCCAAACGGATTAATTATGATTATCCATGAGTAGCTAATCTGTGCAATGTCCTCATGCGCTTCTGATTTGCGATGCCCTGCATCAGCCGTGCGTCAAATCATGCAGCCCGAGTAGATTGACCAAGCCAATCTTGCTTCTCGCGACTCGCGACTCCTTTCGCTACGAGGGCGCGGTAGCCACTGCCGAACCAAGCAGAGACACATGTGAGCACACATGCAATTCCTTTTTCCGATCACAAGTCGTCCGGATCATCAGTCTCAGTGGCCTCCGTTGGGCTGCGGCTGTGATTTCTACTCTGGCTTCGCGAAGAACGAGTTGCGTGGATCGTCGCCGTTCTGTTCAGCCGCAACATTTTGCCTTGGTAGCCTGAGCGAGCGCGGAAAGCTGCACATGCAATGCCTGCTGGCAACTCAAGTCTGCTGCTCGCTTCCTTCATTCCCAATCTGAAACAGGTGAGGGACTCAAGTTGTCGCCCCACCAATCGATGAACTCGATGTCAGTCTCGTCTGGTGCTGCGACTAGTTTTTCCAAAGCCTTCCGAACAGACAGCAGCGGTGCGAGACAATCAGCACAAACAGCCATGGCACTTCCATAGGCCGCCCCTGTGCGAAGAGGGTTAGTTTAGAATAGGGCCTCAACTCTCACATTGCCCTGTATCTGCCTCACATTTTCTCATGTTTATATGATTTCATATGATTTTCATATGCTTCCTACCAGTCCGACAGATGTCCCGTCCCCACTGCCATTGAATCTGATGTCGACCTAGTACATCTCTATCGAGTTCCTCAGAACGGCAGGATCTACGTGTCAAGCATGACGGCTCATGCAGAAGGTGGGCGGTAGCTTTTGTTAGCACGCCTACTGTCGAGCCCTTGCCTCTGGCGTCTTGCCAGCATGGCCATGTCCAGGCACCAGTCTAGATAGCACCCCGTCGATCTGCATCGTTCGAGGCTGGGGTATCGCCAGGTAATTGATGACAGTATATGGCTCAGAGCGCTCTCTGAGTATCTTGTTCTCCATGGAGTCTATGGCTTTGTCGATTCTCAGAGCTTCCTCTCGGCACGCTTCGTCCATCAAAGCCTTCTGAGCCTCTTTCAGCGCAGCAAGCCTCTCGACCATCTCCTGATGGCTCTCAATTCTTCTCCAAGTCACTCACCAACAAGGAGCTCCCAACAATTGAGCTATAGTCTGAACTCCTAGTGTTACCCTAGTCTCCCATATAATCCCCTATATAGCCCCATTTAAAGATTCTAGACGATAGCTCAACTGAGCTCCACTTCCTGCCTGCGGAGCCTTTATGTGAGCAAAAACGATCCAGGCTTCCCGAGTTGCCCAGGGCATGCGGGGTGGATAGGACTCTTCGATGCAAATCCTGGGCTCCAGGAATGATCGCTTCCCCTGATATTAAACTCCCCAAAAAATGAATTATTCCTGAGCTCTGCAAGATTGTGTAAACGCAAGCTCTCAGAATCTGAATCGAATGTATGGTCAAGTATGGTATAGTCCAGCAGGAACTCACGAGACCATCACCAAGGTCCCCCCACAAGTGGCCCAAACACAAGTTTCACTTTCATTCTCCATGTTCTTTTCCAGTTGATTGTCCGCTATTGGGATAATATCCCTATTTGAACTATAGTCTCAACTCCTAGTATCCCCCCTGAATAACGCCCATAATCCTCCCCCACATAATCCCCTCTATAACCCCATTTAAAGAGTTTAGACTATAGCTCATAGAATCATAGAACCAAGTATAAAACCTATATACCCCAAACACGGCCACGAAGCTCGTATTTGTGCTCATGGGCGTTCTTCTTGAGAGTGATGTGCTCACAGTTTCCCAAATTCCACACCGATGCAAAAGTTTCCACTGACCATTTGAACAAGCACATGAGCATCAATCGAATGGTCAGGCCGTGGGTAACCATAAGGCACATGTCATACTTGACGCCGCCCTCTGTCAGCAAGCCTCTGCCATTGTCCTCAAACAGCTTGTCCCAAAACTGTGTGACTCTGTCGAAAACATCGGCTGAACTTTCTGCGTTCGGGCGCCTTCGCTACCAGAAGTGGTCTGCTTGCAACACAAGTTGAAGCAACAAAGTGGAGGGGCCTGTAGTAAAATCGTCCCACCCTCTGCTCCTCAGCCCGTACCTGACTGTCCAGGCTGACATTTGGATCGGGCTCTGAATTCCAGGTGCATGTCCTGCCTTGGACGTCAGACCAGGATCCTGGAAATTTCCAAACTCCTGCTCCCGGATCTGGGGGTCCACGTGCACACACTCCACATTCTCCTTCAGTTGCGGATGCTCCATTGCATGCTCTGACGGGCCACTTGCAACAGAGATTTCACATTTCAATTCCTTTTTGCTCCAGAAATACGAAACGCAAAACCCGAGGTCCATCCCGAGCTTTTCAGCAGTCCGGTTTTCAAGGCCACTTAGAGTCGAGGACCAAGGCAACCAGTACCACTGTCATCGTTAGCAATGATGCTTCTGACTGCCCTCTGCAATGTCCTGGTTTAAGCCGCCGCCGTACAGCCCGAGAAGCGTTTGCGTTGTCCTGCACAAGGACAATGCCAAAGCTAGCAGGATTGATACTACAAAGGATACAAGATATACTGACGAACAAAATTCTACAGCACCATGACGGCAACGCTTCGATGAGACCATTCATCATCTTGTGCATCACCACCATCATGGTCGCTGTTCTCCCTGCTTAGTGGTGAGAAGCTATGCAGCCTGTTGGCTGTGAGAAGGAAGAGGGGCGGTGGCAAAACAGAATGATCAACGTTAGCAGTTCGGCCGCATGCCGTATAGTGCCCTTGACCATGATCAACTCAATTAGCGAACAATGATGAGTGATCAAAGAACTCAAAGCTTCAACTTCATCCTCACATGTCTGCGGCCTCTCGAAAGGCGAGGTGCAAACAATGATTTTGCCACCTTCAGGCATGATCTTGCTCAAACGCTTGCCCGCGTCCATTGCCTGCCGTGGCATATTCTGTGAAGCAAGAGCTTCACTTGATCCATACATGTCACTCAGTAGGCTGTCTCAACAAAAAGCTCAGTCGTCCCACCCGCGCCCGATCCCACCTGGCGAATTCCCTTCTTCGTCAGCTCGAGCCTTGCATCACCCTTGCTGGTGTACAATAACTGGTCCACATTTCCTTCGCTTTGACCATGTCGGAGAAGAACAATCCTGACTCTATAAAGTGCCCACACTAACAAAAATGACGGCACCTGTCGTGTAACAGCGAATACAGTAACTGGCCGTGTCTGGTTTGGTAAGCCCTGTCCTGTCTGGCAGCTGCTTCCACACCTTGGCAACTGAAGCTTGCGGGACTTCCAAACTGTTACTGCACCGCATGTGCCCCCTAACTGCAGCCACATGGCAAGGTCTCGGCTTCTGGATTGTATTGCAAGAACTGCCTGCCACAGCTCACTGGGTAATGAGCACTGCTTGTGCCCCACAATCGCTCCAGAACGTAGGGTTCAAAGGTCTTTCATTTTGGGTATTTGGCAGCCTCCATGCAGGTCTGCCACAAAAAGGTCCCGATCTGTCTTGCAGAGTTACAACAAGCTGGGTGAGTGATGGCACCTGGCATGGGAGCAGACTGTGCAAGAAAATCCGGTTTCCATAGTTTCTATTTCGATTGTCCATTTGAGTCTCCATTAGTAAGGGATAATTTCCCTATATAGCCCCCACATATAGGTGCAAGATCTGCCTCATCAAGGTCTCCGCTCTCAAGCTTGTTCAACAGCTCCATGAGGCTTTGACTCTTCTGTGCCATGAGGACAGCCCAGTGCACATGCGAACGCTGGAAGGATTGCAGTCTTTTGTGTATCGGAAGCTGCTACAACCGTTTGCTGCATAAGCCCGCTGGTTGCAACTTGGTTGATGCCATCATCCTAACTCTGGGCGAGTGTCCTGGCTGAGCAAGCAGGGCGAGAAGTGGCTCAAAACGCATGCGCAGGGCGGAGACAACATATGAGACATCGGCAGAAACCCAAGTCTTAATCTGATCTAAAAACAAAGTAGGGTTGCCTCTTCGTTTTTAAGAGCTTTTTGCCAAAGTTCGGAGTCTTCGAACCATTCATTGCACAGAGTGTTTGCACAAGATCGCCTGATGACTATCGGCTGAGGTGTTGCATTTTGCCAATCGCCCGTGTGCATCTATTCATTCCACACTCATGATGTTGCAGAGGCTTTTCTTCACAGCTAATCGGTATTTGCTCAACGAAAATTGGAGGTTTCCCATTCTGGGTTTGTACAGGGGCTGGGCCAGAAAATCATGGCCCGCCGATGGTGTTCCCTTGCCCTGCTTGGGCAACTTCAGGACCACATCATACTACGTTGCACGGGAGAGACGTTGCCATCACACCTATTGCATTGAATAGACCTTCGGCTTCCTTGGATGCATCACCCTAGTCCGCGTTAGGCAGCCAGCACAAAGCACAGCTAGAACATTACACGCAGCGCAGCGTCGAAACGGAGTCGATCTGAAGCTTCGTCATTCGGTCATGCCACTCCTGCCAAGCAGGTTCCATGTTAATATGATGGTTGCTTTTGGGCTTGCCTCACCTGCTACAGTCTCCACATTAGCATATCTCTTGCACCTCCAAGCCGCTATCTTGCAGGAAGCGCGCTGCTGTCTTGCCTTGGAATCGATAGGACAACGTAAGTCGAAAGTTGCTACATTATGCTGCACGCGCATGTTTCCAACAGTGCTCATACCTCGAAAGACCAGGATCATCTCCATTCCGATCCCCAAGCAGGCAACAACAATTTCAAGAAATACCCATGCATGTCGATGGCCATCCAAAAAGGCAGGCTGCACTCTGCAAATGCCACATATGTTCCTTAGCCAGGTCCGGGAAGATGACATGGAGCCAGCACTGGATGCATCACTGCCGAGCAGATGCTGTTACTGGTTGTGGAATTGGACCAACAATGCTATCAGCCGTATTATGTTCACAAGGAGGATTCTACGACCACTGCGGGCTACTCCTCCAACATCCTCCAGCCGTTGCTTGTGTGAACCATGACTTCGGTGGCCACAATTTTGCACCGGATGCAAGGTGGCAATAACTACCCTTCTCGAACTCGGCCATGTGAATCCTCACAACCTGTAAATAGAACGTGGAGGTGAGACAAGAGCTCTAGATGATATAGCGTCCAGAGGCCCTGAACACAAAAAAGCTCCATCCAATCCAGATGCGTGTTTTTTTTTGTTTTTCTGATGTTGCCTTGCGGCTTTTTACGCGTTTACTGAATTTGTGCACCAGCACCGCCACCAGCAACACGATGCTGACAATCACTTCCGCAATCATGACGTTGACGCCCATGTACTGCTACTGCTCGCCACTACTGCTGCTAGCACGACCACTGCAACTACAACTACAAGTACAAGTACTACAAACTGCTACCACTGCTGCTACTACATTGCAACCCTGATGCAAACTACTGCTCCCACCTCTCCTACTCCTCCTTCATACTCCTACCTCTGTCAACAAGCTGCTTCAACTGCTCCTCCTCCTCCTACTCCTACCCCTACTCTTCCTCTTCCGTCTACTCCGGGGCTGTGTTCTGAGGCCAGCGCATCTGCACATAAAGCTTGTGAAGCAAGCAAGCTGAAACATGAGAGGATGCCCTGTGACAACGCAATGCCAAAACATTAACTAGACTTCGTATGCCTAAGGGCTCTGTACGGCCTTGCGATTCTGTTGTCAGTGCACCTCAAATTTCACCACGATAACTCCTACTCGTGCGAATGCCACCACTACCACTACCACTACCACTACCACTACACGTCTCCACCACTACTCCTTCTCCTGCCACTGCTGCTATTGCTGTGGCTGCTACCTACTGCTACTACTGCTACTACTGCTACTACTGCTGCCAGCTGCTGCTGCTGCTGCTGCTGCTACTACTGCTGCTGCTGCTGCTACTACTACTACTGCTACTACTACGACGACGACTACTACTACTGCTACTACGACGACGACGACGACTACTACGACTACGACTACGACTACGACTACGACTACGACTACTACTACTACTACTACTACTACTCCTCCTACTCCTGCTGCTGCTACTGCTGCTACTACTGCTGCTATTGCTACTGCTACTGCTTACTACCACCGCCACTGCGACAATAGGCTTTGTAAGTGCAACTAGAGGTATGCAGCTGAAGGAACGGGCTCAGACAGCACAACTGTTTGAATGCATCTGAGATTCCGTACAAGCTGAGATCAATGGGGCCTGGCTCCTCGCCATGGAAGAATGGCTGATCTTTCAGGGCTGCACGGAAGCTGGCACCAAACTTGGAGCCTCAGATCACGACTGACTGATGGAATTGGACAGCAACGTGCAGAAGTACCCTCCCCAGAACGAACATGAAGCTTAAAATCTCAAGAACAGGCCTCGGAGTCTTGGAAAGAGCGCTACGTGGGGTTGCATGCTAGTTTTGGGGAGGGTAGGCACATCTCATAGCTTCATAGCTCAGGACAGGCTGCTTGGGAGCTCCATGTTGGAGTAGCGGGATCTGAACAAGGCTTCGATGGCAAACTTCAGCAGCGGCGACAGGATTCCAAGAAGTCCTTCCGTTGCAACTTCCGACTCCATCCACAAAATGTATGGGAAGACATCTACACATACACACACATGTATACATTCATATAATATGCATATAAATGCACACGTTAGTTCCACACGATCATGCATATATCCTCGCTGCCATCCACCGATGTACCCAGTGGCACGGGTCCAAAGGAGCCTCATGTTTGCTGCCGTTTCTCTTGAGGTAGCTCCGTGGCCATTCCTACATGCTTCAGACAAGTCTCGCTAGGTCCCGATCGTTGCCCACCAGCTCTACTTCAAATGCTGGCTGGAACTCCTCATTGTGGCATACACTCGAGCAGCGGCTCTCAAAGGCAGTGCCCGAGACATAGGTGAAGCAAACGGGTGTCATGTCAAGGCATAGTCGAAAGTTTCTCATAATTTGCAACCAGCTACGTAGGTAATGCGCTTCTCCCACATCACCTCCTCGCTGGTCATCTCTTCACCCGTGAGCCACGCGACTATCCTCTTCATGATGATGTGGGAGTCATTGATTTGGCCTCATCATGTTTCAAGCTTAACCAAGACAACAGCCACTGCATGAACATGAATTGAAGTCAAGGCAGACAAAGCACGATCATTCATCTCTAGAACCGGGATCTTCTTGTAGTCCTGGAGACATGCCCAAGCATGCACCTAATAAGTTTCTGGCTCTCACCCAGCCGCTCTCTTTTTCTGTCGAGATGCTGAAGTTGGATGTTTTCCATTGACTGTTCGGAATGGCAAGTTGTAGTGCTTGAACATAGTCCTGACGTGTGCGGCTCCAGGTTTCTGCAAATCAATCCCTAGCTGGCTCTTCTAGCTTAAGGTCCCGTCCTCAGCTTCACGCAGGGAGGAGAGTACTCTGACTGGTACCTCAGTATTAGTCATGAGCTTGAGCCATCTTGAGCCCTCAGTCGCATGGAGCTGCTAGTCTTACTGTCCGAGATGCAGAGTAACCTTCTTCAGATCCTCGAGCTCGATGTTGATTGGAGCAACATCCTTATGGTACCAACTTGAAACTAGCATGCGGCGCCGCAGCTGCAAGCACATGTCCATGTTGCCGGACCTCTCCCTCTTCGTTGGTTCCATCTGGAAGCACCGCTTGCGCTGTCCTCCTGCCAGCTCCGCCAAGCACACGCATGCTAAAGTTTGACATTGCCCACATCACTCCAAGCGCCCAAGCGCCTGGACTGATGCCTGGCAAAGAATGCCATGCCAGCAAGCCTTGGTTCTCCATCTCCCAGGCCACACATTGGAAGTTGAATCCCTGATGCTTAGAGCCAGGCAAGCCCGCCCCCATTCGCCATGACTGTGAGGCAGAGGATGACTGCCTCAACTCCAAGGGCGCCGATGCTGTCGGCGGAGTCACTCGCCCTGGATTGGAATCTAGGATGCTTTGGGAGAAAAACTGTAGCCTTGTCGGCAAAAAAGAGACCTGCAATTGAGACCACTTCGCACACCGGCCGGTGTAAGGCGTATGTTGCAACCAACCCCCATAGGATACCGCTAGGCGTTTGAACCACAAAATGCCGGGCTGGCAAGCAAATTGACAGTTGGCATTGCAAGAGTACATGACTCATTAGTTAAGGGATCCTGCGCGATTCGGAATTCAAAACATCTAGCTCCAAACTGCCTGCTTCTGCTACCGTTGTGCACATTTTCCTCACAATGGGTTGTAGGCGCGTGTTGACGTACCCAAACGCCCCTCTAGCCGCCAACCGCATGCCCCTCATAGAACGCCTTGCTGAATCTAAGCATGCGTCAAATCACGTGCTCCTCATTGTTACTGTAATATACGAGAATATACTATCATATACACCAATTTACCAGACAAGGAAGGCTGGCCACGAGTCGTAGAAACAGACCGCACCCCAACACGATGTGCTGCAAATTGTGCTTAGTAGTCCTGGGGTCTTGTATCGGCGCAACTAGAGATTTCACGAAGGCAAGCCGCTCGGGCTGACAGCACATACGTTGAACAACTGCCCAGCCTCCCCTTCTATGAACCTACGATTCCTATACAGTATACTACAGTATATTATTGTATATTCTTATATGTTACAATATGTTACAGTATATCTATACATATATATATATTCGTCTATTCACCTCATGTACAGTAGTAAGAACCCTGGCTCACTTAGCGTGAGATGACGGTGCCTCCCTCGCAGCAACCCTGCCACAAGTCCTTCTCCAAGCCCCCATCGTCTCACAAAGCTAAGACGGAATTTTCTTGCAAGAAGCAAGAGAACCAAGCAAGATGCTTTGTTCCTTTTTCCGTCATCTTTAAAATCTATAATCTTTAGGCTATTTTCTATGCAAACCACCGCGTGAGGCCATCACGATATGCCCAGCTCTTGTTGCTGCAAACCTACCCTTACTCACAGAGGTGCGGCGCCTTCAGGTTGCTGCAATCTCAGCCCAGCATGTGAAGGAAGCCGCAGCGCTATTGACATGGCTGTTACTAAAGAACTCAGCACCTTTCTGCCTTGACGGCTTGAACCTGAGGGTAGAACAAAGCAGGAGACCAGTTTACCACCATTGTAGTCAGGACTACTGGACACGATCACTGAAAAAGGCCGCCCTCAGCCAAATAAAACAGTGAATCCGGCACACCGGCAATGTTTGAGCTTGGCCCTTTGCTTCCTGCGCTTCTCCATCATCTCATGAAATGTGCGCAGCTGAATGGCTAGCCAGCGCTACAGTCTAGCTTGGCTTGCGAAGGTGTATCATATGCTCTGTCCGCAACATCCCCTTGGACTCGTGCGCAGCATCTGCGCAGCTTTCAATTGTGGACGTGGCCACCTGAGGCGAAACTGGCATGCAGCATCTGCCAAGCAACAGAAACACCTCTGAGGGGCGAGCAACATCAAAGCCAACGGCAGAAGCAGCCGCCAGCGTTGACTGTAAGCAATCAATCTCATTGGCGTTCTCTTCCAACGCATCACCATTTCCAACCATGATAGTGACAGTTCCTCCCTGGCGAAGGTTGCCTTTTGCAGCTGCTAACCACTCCTCCTGCTCTTTTTGCCAACGTGTTCTTGCTTCAGCCACAGATTTCGGCTGCAGGGAAGCTGCACCTAGCTCCACTGACAAGTCTGGTTCACCAGGCTCCCACACCTCCTCAAGGAAGCCCATCCCCTCTGTACCCTCACCTGCTACTTGCCGGCAGTCATAGGCGGCAGCCTGTCACAAAACTGGGAAAGCTCAAACCTTATTGCGAGCGAAGGATGGTGCTTGCCGCTTGAAGTGTTGAAGTGTGGTGATTGGAAATGCGATTGAAAGCGTCATCAAGATACTTGTAGCTGTGGCAAATTTCGTCCCCTGACCAGCCTGCAGGTAATTGTAGACCCCAGGATAAGGCGGGCTGGTGATAATGGCATCCACCTTTTCTTCCAGGACCAGCTGACGGCAGTCGCAGCAGTGGAGCTCCACAGAAGGCTTGCCTTTGAATTGGCTCCGCAAATCCCGCACCCGATCCGCAAAGCGATATGTAGTCGACAGGAAGTACGACCTGGCATCGCCAACCTGGCCCTCATCTTTCTGGCCGAACTTGCTGCCTCCGAATGAGCTGCGCGCCAGGCGCCAAGCAATTGCATATGCAAACCACAAGCCGTCACGGAGCAATGGCATGGTTATCGTCCGGATACCGTCACGGAGGCTGCCCCAATTGGTTGCACCTGGAGCTGCAAGCTCCTCTGCCTTTGCCATGAAGTCTTCCAATGGCAGTTGCAGAGCGTCCGTGTGGTGTCTGGTCACAAAAATTGCCAATGGAGACGTGTCACTACCGATGCATCTCACCTTTCCCGCAACCAGCCCCTCAATCAGGACGGTTCCTGATCCACAGAAGGTGTCCATTACTGCCTGGCTTTCAGGAACAATCTTGTAGATTTCTCGCGCTGTCATTGGCTGCCTCAGGTCCAAAAACAATTCGCAAGTTTGCTTTGCATAAGGCACTAGCTCCAAACTAGGATGAAGAGCTCTGGCAGTGGGAACACCCTAGCATGAGCGCCGACAAACACATGTTAGGTTTCAGCATGGCTTCATTCCCGCCATGTATTTGTACGCCCCATGTGTCAGCTGCTGCTCATGCTGTGGCATGTGCGGGTATCCATATACCCACTGGTACTCTAGGGCTTTTTCCAGGTGCTCTGCAATTCGTTCGTCCCCTTGCGATCGGAAACGGTACAGCGCCTTCTTCATCACACCGCCAGTCTCAGAGAAAGGATCAATCGCAGTCTTACCCCTGGCACTCCAGACTGCTCTGGCGCTCTCGTCATTTTGGACAATAAGCTTCAGCCAGTGCTGTGCTTGGATGTGATTGCCACATCGAGTACAGGCTGTTCGCATGGTGCTATACGTAATAGTATCCGGTGTCACGCCCAGACTTTCCATCTGCTGATACCAGCTCTCGCATGCTTGCAGGTCTCCACGATAAGCCCCACAGCTAAGAAGGCTGTTGAAGGTCTGCACATCTGGCTGGAGGCCACTGCCCAGCAGCTCATCAAGGAAGCGCTGCGCACACTGCACGTCACCCTTCGCTGCGCTCACCTTCACCAAGCTGTTGTATGTCACCTCGACAACGCACTAGATTGCACAGGCATGCTCAAGGCCTAAGACTCTGGTCCCGTGAAGCCCTGAACGTGCCAACCAGAAAGCAAACACTATACAGACTACACGCTAGCTGCAGCAAAAAAGAAATCGAGAATGCAGGGCAGCGCTGCTAACAGACAATGTTCAATGCAGCATCCAAGTGTCCAAAGTGTCTTGAACTGAGCGCTCCCTTAAAGCAGTTAGGAGCTGTTCTGCTCTGGCAACATCACCAGTTCCAGCGCAAGCATTGATTGCCGAGTTGAAGGCAAGGGCGGGCACCTCTAGCCCCGACTCAAGTAAACACCTCAGAGGGGCTGGGGCACATTTTCAATGCTTAGCTTATCTAGAGCCTGCAGACTCGCAATCCTTAAGCTCCAAGACCCCGACTGAAGCCACTGCATCGCATGATCGGCATCACCCTTGTTTGCGCAAGCCTTGATCATACTGCAGAAGGTCACTTCATTGGGGACAACTCGATCCGCAGTCATGCTTGAAAACCATCGTTCAGCCGCTTCCACGCTCCCTTCCTGTGCGAAGGCATTGATCACAGTGCTGTAGGCCACGCGGTTTGGCGGCACACGCGCCTTCAGCGCTCGTAGGGCATAGACATAACACCAAACAGGTTGGCTGTTCAGCTGAGGGTAGGGAACAAACTCATGAAACCTGGCCAGGGTCACGCTAATCATCTGCGACAACCAGTGCTCTGCAAGTTCCGATTCATGAGCTTGAGCACATGCGTTGAGAACGCTGCCGTAGCATACCGCATCAGGCTGCAAAGACTCGTCTAACAGCTCCTGGCAGGCCGTTGCGAGCGTTCTACGTCTGGCTCAAACGGAATGATTTCCACTTCGGGCTGCGGTCCTGCAAGTACCTCTGTGCACCCACCACAGAGCCGCATCGGGCATGTGCATTCATCACGCCGCTGTAGGCAAAGAGGTCCGGAGTGAGACGTGCCGTTTGCAACTCTTGGAAGCAAGCTTCGGCTTTCTCGAGCGCTCCCTTTTTGGCATGCATGTTGATCAGTTTCACGTAGTGCCGCAAATCGGAGCCCTTTGGGTTGTGCTGCTTCTGGGGGAGGCTCTCGAGGCGGTGACAAACAGCCAAGTTCCTGGTTTTCGCAGGCTGAATGGTAGCAGCTATCTGCAAGATACCTACCGTTTCTTTGTCATGATGAAGAGGGCTAGGCACTGCGTGGCTCGTCGCATAGACCGGTCGCGGGTGACATCCATGTCCTTGGCCTTGTGCCTGACATCCAAGGCATGCTTCACAACACTACCCTAGAGCACTCAGTTCAGTGGAGCAGTTCGGCCTGTGATTCCTGCCCTGCTGGACACATTGCGCCAGCGCAGTGCCCGTGAAAATCAGCAAAACACGTGCCGAAGGAATCCATGAGTGCGATGGGAAGTGCAAATGCTGGTCCGCGCTCGTGCCGCAAACCACACTTTTGCACAGGCACCTGCGATTCACGAGTCCTATGTCTTTTTAAGATGTTGTTTTGACACGAAGTCTTCTGTTTTTGCGGAGTTTGTGACAACAGCTTATGTACATGTTCTTCTATTAAATTATGGTCTTGGGGCTGTGGCTCGGCTTGGGACTCGGTATCTATCGACAAGAAACCGAAACAACAACGAACACGACAAGACGAAGTGCCTCTCCAAATCTATCTGCTCACAAACCATCTTGGCTAGTTAGTTACCGCTTGCATGGAGGCCAGCTGGCCTGGGACCTGGTGCTGAAACAAAGCTCCTTGCAAGCCACAATGGCGCATGCCATCTGGTAGGACTCTCGCTTCCCTCCATGTTTCTTGAGCTTAGAGAGCTGCGAAGCCAGAGGCTTGCGTGCACGGATAACTGAGTCCTCTCCAGGCATAGGCAAGCTGCTGATGAATGATTTTTTTTCCGCTGCTGGGTCCGAGCGATGCACCAAACCTAGTCTTTGACAGCGGTCTAGCTTGCACTGGGACGCGTCAGGGCATCAACTTGCTGGTGCAAGTCGGTTGTACATTTTCCTGGTGATATCCAAGGCACTTCATCACGTGACATGCCTGCAACATGCACTAGTAAAAGGCCTGGTGGTGGAGACGCTACCATGCAGAGGAAGCACCAGCAACCTGAATAAGCAGCATGCCCGCTAGGTTAGCTCCCCAGAAATGCTCTTGTAGATTCTCTTCTGCTGCTGCCAGCTTACAGATTTACTCATGCTCTTGGCTACTTGGCTTTGCGTTGGCAACTAGCAGAGGACGGACACCACAGCAGCCACAGACTCCTGAGAGCAGCACGGCCGTCACCGACTTGCTGCGACGATCACGGCCACGCTCAGGTGGTGCTCGAGCAGCCTGCGCAAAGCGCTGCGAAATCTTCCATCATTCGGCCTATTTCCTCTCATAGAAACAAATTAAGAGATCATGAGGTCAACGTGCTAAGCATGAGCAGAAAGCTGGCAAAGCCTGGGGTCGCTCCTTGGGCAAAAGTGGCCTCGGCAATCTTTGGGGCATGTTGCCTTTCGTATCTTATGGAAGCCCGCCACGTGCATTTTCCGAGCAGAGCACGTTGGGAACACTGAGTTGGGGGATTGGATCGCAGAATTTGGAGCCGTGGCGAGCCCTGTCAGTTTGGCATATCAAGCCGTAACATACTTCTGCAGAGAGATGCAGGGAGCATATGAATAAATCAGCACCAGCCTGTCGAGATAACCCGGGGGACGATCTTTTGTCTGCGTCCTTTGTATCTCTCGTAAACAAGTGCAAGAGCATGGTAAAAGCGCGCTGGTCTCCTCTCTTCCTGCGCTCGGGAGGTGCAGATGCCGAGCGCCGAGGTTGCGGGTCCTGGGGCTCTGCGCATGATGCCAGCTGAAACTTCGAGTGACACAAGGACCCTGTCTGCACTCTTTTTTTCCGCCGCTAGGGGAGTTTTTGGCCTGCCTAAGATCTGTAAAAATTGGCAGATGGGACCACCATGCAGGTCGCAGCGCTATTGCCGCAGCTTCCAGAATTGCATCCTCGGTAAGACTGAACACTCCAAAGTGCACCAAACACAGAAAGGATAGAACAAGCTGTGCCAGCTCTGCCAAGACTCCAGAAAGCGCTCAGTCTGTGTGGGACCCGGAGCTCCGGAAGATCCAAAAGCGACTTGTGCAGCTGCTTGGCCTCCTAGCACAGAAATCTGAACCAGACCTTCTTCATCCAGGCCGGTAGCTTTCTCCATGTCACCTGGAAAGGGTCATGCACTGAAACGTGCAGTTCTGCATTCCTTTTCTTCTTCTTCTTCCGGATGGTGCGCCCCCTTCCACTGTTTCGATGCCCTGTCAGCCACGAGTAGCGGATACTATTTCTATGCTGTGTATGCAACATTTTGTGATTTGTTGTTTGTTTTGTGGCTTTACGTTGGGTGGCCTTCCAAGGCCTAGAATCCGCCAACCTTGGGTTGGGGGAGTATTGGACAGAGGAAAGAAAAGCCCTCTCCTCCCTCTCCCTACAGCTCAAAAAGGGGGTGCCCGGGCTGAAAGATCGAAGGAGCCTGCTCGGGATTTTGTCAGAAACCGTCAAGGAGGGCGGTTGTGAGGGCAACTGCCGAACAAACCCGGTGCCTTCCAAACACTCCAAAAACGCAGCCTGCACAGCCTGTCGACATACTAAGTCTGCGAGACCTGCTGCAATTTGTTGGGCGGACCTTGGAAGGTTAAGTCCTAGCCACATAAGGGGGTGGGGGTGAAGTTCACTAGCGGTGAAGCAGCGTTTGCAGTATGGCCAGCACGTTCACCAGCAAAATCATGTCACTCCTGCACAACACGGCGTCGCCGACGTCGCACATCTAAACCGATTTCTCTATTATGTTCTTTGCGCTACTCTCTGTTCCTCAAACGTGGAGAAGAATGGCAAGCGATTCAAAGCAACCGAAGCATCGCCTCGCTGCCGGCCTCGGCTTCTGCTAAGACATACCTCCACCTTCCTTTCTGCGGCAAAATTTCGCAACATCCCGCGCAAATACAGGCTGACGCCCAGACGGGCAGGGTCCTGCACAGTCCCGGCAGCCTGGCACTGACTCCTCTCACTTGCAACGGTTGGTCTCATGAGCAGTCCCCGAATACGAAAGCAATGCGAACATTCCATTCTTTCGAATGTAAAACAACATCCGGTCCTAATCGCGCTACCGCTACTGCGGCATCGGCTGCGTTTGAGCGAAACTGCTGCCTGTCTGACTTATGACTGGGGAGAGCCTGACTGGTCCTGGGTCCGCCGCTGGAGCCTGAGGCTCTTAAAGTCCGGCCGGGCTGTCACAGGATTTCGTGCCTGGCAGCAAGGGCCGGCCTCAGGGCCCCCGTTCTAAAACCCCAAACAGAATCCCATTGTGCTGATGATGCTCCAAATCATTAGAAGCTTCTGTAAAAGTGATGTTCTTGCGACCGTTTTGTGATTTTGTGGGATTATAAAGGCCTCTGCCCCCCAACTTATCCAAAATGAGACCCCAATTGTGCTGATGATGCTTGCGCCCTCGCGCCCCCCCCCCGTGCGCACACCAGCATCATCAGAGAAATTGGGACCCCACTTTGCGTAGAAGACCCAAGAGAAACCATCCAAAGCGCTTTGAACACGGTTTCTGTGCAGGCCTACCATATTTTGGCAAACATGCTCCGTTTGTTTTTCAAAAGTGAACATTTGGACAAATCTGGTAGGTCAAAGTGGTGTAGAACGGTAGCACAGGAGCCGCCAAAGTGCTGGAAATACATGCAAGAGGCATGTAAAAACCATGCAAAAGCTGCACTTTACAGTGCTTGCGCAGGTCAACTCGCATGCTCGTCATACACGGCAGGTGCAGCCAACAGTAGGTCTTGCTGGCATTTAAAAGCCACAAATACCGCCCAAAGCACGTATTTTGAGCCTGTTGCTGGGGTTCACGGCGCATTTTCACCTCAGCAGCCCCCAAGAAGCCAGCATCATGGGCCCCCCATTCCCCCGTTGAAACGCACATATGAGGATCTAGCACCCCTCTAAAACCCTAGAAAAATTGTGGTCTCAAAAACAAGACAGAAGGCTGTTGACGATAGTGTCCAGGGAAAAATTGCCCTAATCCCTCCTCAACTCATCCTGCTTCCTCAAGGTGGTCAGGATTTTAGAGATGAGGAACAGAACTCGTCGCTGGGATGTTGGAGGCAGGCCGGGTGCCGGCAAGGCCGGCCAGCGCTGGCCTTAAGTTTGCAGAGCCTGTTGATGGACACTACTATGCTGCAACTTGTGGGGTATCAGGCTTGCGTGAAAGTGCAAACTCCGTTCCCTGTGCTGGGCTGGCCTTTAAAGACTGCGACGTGGTGCGCCAGAGTGCTGCCGGATGCCAGCCACACGGCTGCAAAGTTGGCTGGCCGATGTGGCTCATCATCCAGCAACGGAGATAGTAGTCCCAAGGAGACAGCTTGCCGGAGCAACTTGTTGTGAACCGCACCTGCCAACCCAACCAGCTCGCATATGTCTCGTGGATCAACGCTGCGAAGCACAGTGTCGCCGTATGAGAGCAAGCGCTGGAAATCCCGATAAACTCTAAGCCTCAACAACCACCAAGTAACAGCATCTGCCGCACCAAGCAGCAGCTCACTTTGCATGAGCAACACCTGAAGGCCATCACCCACCACAAAAAATACAAGGTAAAAGCTTCAACTTGCTGTTAGAACTCTTAACGACCAAAGTTCCGCTTTGCACTGGGATGGGTCCCGTGCAGAAAGCTGCCACACAGCGCATGCAAGCTGCTTGATGGATGCAAGGTTGTATGGGCTGAGTAATTCACAAGAATCACAAGGAGTCAAGGCTTGATGATTGGGCATGAGGTGATGGTCCAGCTGCTCAACAACCCCAAGCCTCCAACTGAGCACCCATTGGTAACAGCTCCTCCGCATCTCCGTCATCAAAACTCAGCGAGCGCATGTCCTCTGCGAGAGTGACTGCTGCCATCTCCAGGTCTGCACGACCTTCCTGCAAAGTCTCCCTGCCCTCCTGGTCGAAATAACTTCTCACCACTCCTGCAGCGTAATCTGCACCTCCAAAGCCTGCAGCCTTCTTCCACGCACGAGCTGCCTCAGAGAAACGCGAGTCCTGAATCACAGCTCGTATTGAGGCCTGAATGCGCTTTGGATCCATGTCTCCCAAGCTGCGGCCTGCAGAGATGGTCAATCCAATGTTCAGCGTCTGCACGATTTGCGCGTTGATAGGCTGATCTCCAAATAGAGGAAGAGCACAAACAGGCTTGCCAGACAGGATCACATCTGCAAGGGAGCTCCAACCGGCATGAATCAATGCAGCAATGCATGCCGGATGTCTGAGAATCGAAGCTTGAGGAAGCCAGTGGGACAGGAAAAAACCTGCGTTTCTGGATATGCTGGGAAGCAGCACTTGCAGATCTTCAGGCAAAGACCACATCACACGCCACTCGCCCGGCGACGAAACAGCACGACACAGCACCTCCAACTCCTTGACAGTCAGCACTGTCAAAGACCCCAAGAACACATACAGGACCGGTGGACCAGCAGAATTCAGGAAGGCCTCGACATCTGCAGGCAAAGTCTCAGGCT
Source organism: Symbiodinium pilosum (assembly GCA_905231905.1). Classification (NCBI taxonomy): domain Eukaryota; class Dinophyceae; order Suessiales; family Symbiodiniaceae; genus Symbiodinium; species Symbiodinium pilosum. The sequence goes on along the minus strand of CAJNIZ010012058.1, from coordinate 56,298 downwards.
CGCTGGCCAGAATCCCTACACACGTCATTTGATCGCCCATCTGTCCCACCCTCGCCCCAAACATCCCCGGAAATCCATGAACCAGGATCTTCGCGTTGTGCGTGATGCTTTGAATGGCCCTTTGGGTGTTGCTAGAGCACTCGGATGAATCCCTAACCGCACAACCAAATTCAGCCTGCAAAGTTGACCCAGGCATTGATATGCAATACTGCGCCCCGCTGGCACGGATGCACTCGGCGAAGCCAAAGCTCAACCAATCCAGCACAAAGTGGGTTACACCCTGCTTAACCAAGCTCTGCACGTGTTCCTTCGCCAAACCTGCAACTGTCAGGTTTGCCTCCAAAAAAGGTTCTTGGCCTGGAGTCTGCAGCAGCCTGGCAAAGACGCGCTCGGAATCTTCATCGGATCCATCATCAATCTGCACCAGGTTCAGCTTTGCGCGTTTGTTGCCCAAAAGGGTGCGCAAGCGATGCACGCCCAATGTAGTAGTGATGAAGGAAACAACTGTAGACTTCTGCGCTTGCAGGGCCAGTGCTAAGTGAATCATGGGCACAAGTTGGCCCATCCAAGGCATCACACAACAGCAGATCTGAGTTTGTCCGCTGGTGAGCACAGGAGCGGCATGGCCGAGGGCCTCCAGTTCTTCTTCCACATCCAGCCGCTCCAGCTCCTGCTCTATGCATAGCGGACACTTGCAATTAAATCCTCGGGTTTGACGTATATACGCTTGCCGAAGATGCCGTGGAAGCAACACGTACCTGTCAACAGTTGAACCGCTAGACATGTGCCCCACTTTCGCTAGAGCTGGGCTATAACACTGAATAGCTTTTGCCATCTTGAGGATTGACTGAAGTCTGCACGCGCCGTGGTTGAGAAGGGCCATTTTCAATTAGGCAAATGATTTGAGTCCGTTGCTACATTCGCCGGAATGCTGCTAGGAATGGACCAGGCACTGTCGCGGGACATAGGAGATCTCAATGCGAGAGCCGCGAGAAATGGGCACTGTGCTGACGATGCATCCCGACTGGCCTCCATCGCGGGTATCGTGGTAATAGAAGGCATTCGGCCGGCAGGAATGTGCACAGTAGCAGAGAGTGCGGAAGAGAGCTGACCCCCTATCAGCAAAGGGGAATGCATTGGTCCAGAAGATCCTCCTAGGCAGTGCATGCAAACGCCTTCTAAGGCTAAAGCTGACAACAACTAGAGAAGAAACAGAGTTGAGGAAGATTTGGACCCAGTGGCAAAACGCAATGCAACTCCATCTTGCGCAGCTGTGCGAACAGCCCGCTTTCCAACAGCCGGGACGCCAGCTTCCTAACCAGGCAAGCCGCTGCAGTGCCTTCCATGCTATCATCAAGTTCAAGCACAGAGCGCTTGATCTCAATATCGCTCTCCAGGTACATCTGCAGCAAGCCGAGGAGGCGCCTGACTGCAGCCCCATCGATGGTCGAGTGTGACCAGGGCTGGCAGGTGTCCTCACAGGTGGCCTCCAGTCCAGCCAGGTCCACTTGCCCCAGTTCCATTTCTGGGGCTGCCAGCAGTGGCCTCTCCTTCAAGATCTCTGAACCGGGATCTATGTCGCGATTGGCCACAAGGCACCGCCCTAACCCTTCCATCTCGTGAACATAGCAGATTGCCATGGGGAGCACCGCGAGCACTAGCAACAGCCGAATATCTGAAGCTTTGAGCCAATCAGCACGGAGACGCCTGGCATTTCAAGTACCACCATGTTAAATGAATGTCAGGAATTGGCTCTTGAGATCTCTTGAGGCACAAACCGCCACAACGCTCGAATCGCGGGCTGAGGCCCTTAGCTTCGCTGTCTAGCTCTCCAGAAACGTGCCGTTTGCATCTCTTAACATGCCGCGCAAGCGGTGGACCTGGATCGTGCGAAAACTGTTTTTTGAGGTTCCCCAACCTCAGCAAGTCTACGTCTGCAGCTATCTGCAACTGCAGCCAGGAGGCAGAAATGAAGACTGGTGGAAATGGGGATGCCCTCGCCTCCTCGCAAAATCTGTTTTTCTGCAAGATTAATCAGAAACTGCGGCTCAGTCGTCCTTGTGGGCCAGGGATCATCACTACACGGGCCCAGCTCAGGTGCTAGAAATTTGCGGCCAGCAAGTCCGTTATGAGCTGGAGCAGCGCCATGTTTTAAATCCACTTTGGCGGCATCCCAGCACTTCACGGAATCTGCTTTGGCACGAGGTTCTTGATCGGGCGCCCAGAGCAGCGCTGTCGAGATCTCCGTCGTGCAGATATTTTGGGGCTTCGCTGTATCCACCTGGGTAGACTCTGGAGAGGAGATGCGTCCGGACTCCGTATTATGCGACCCGCTTTCAGGCGGAGTGGCCTGACGCGTATGGCTGCGCTGACTCTGCCCATCCACTGATTCAGTCCAACTTTCCCTCCCGTCATCCGGTTGCATCATCTCTGCCTTATGGCTCTGGCCTGAGTCCTCCTGAACTGCGTCCTCTTCGTGGATGGAATCGCCAAGGGCATCTTCCACCCATGGTGTGCACCACACACGCCATGCTCTTCTCATTTTGCGCAGGTTCCAGATTCGGCGGCGCCTATCAACTCGCTCACGCAGCTTGTGATCATGCGAGTCCAGCCAGCCAACTCCTGTAGAATCTTGGGCACGCTCCACGTCTCCAGGAATGCAGCCAGGGGTAGTGCTTTCCTTGAAGCCTTCGTCCATGCCGCCTGCATCCCAACCCTTTGGAACCGGAACAATCTGAACCGCGCTGAGGCCAGGATCGTCCTTCGTGGCATCTGCCTGCTCTTGAGCGTGGCTAGAATCTGCCGAGAAGACCTCTTGCCCAGTTCCATCTGTGGAGTCATCTCCAGGGGACGTGGAATCCCAGCAGGTGCTCTTTTCAGGCTCTGATTCTCTTTGGTAAGCTTCCTGCTGAGGACTCTGGGGTGTTCCCTCAGCATCTCCCTCGCATCTTGCTGCATCGCGCTTGGACCTGGTTCAAGACATGCGAAGTCAGCTTTCATTACAGTTCAGTGCCTGCTAGTACTTAACCCGCACACATCCACTTGTGCCGGACTTCCTCCCCTGAGGTGCAGCAGAAAAGCCTGCTGAACATGTTGGCACCATGCAGCATTACCTTGGCATAACAGGACATCAAAACCTGCCTCGGAGCACAAGGTTGCTGAACAGCTCAGGACAGGACGGATGCTTGAGCATCTTGCTGGTCGCCTCTCCATGCTTGTGCCAGGAAGCTACGTGCGCCGCAAACTGCATTAGACATTAGATTGCTTTGCAGAGCACTCCAAATCCTGTTGGTTCGGTTGAGTTTCCAGTTAATGCTGCAAATGCTGTAAGAGAAGCATGGTCAGGGATCGAAGGCAAGGGGTGAAAAGTGCGGGAAATAAAAGCCTGCACAATCGAGCGCGATGGCTCGTTGTCCTTGGTCCGCCCAGCCCAGCTCTTAAGAAAGATGCATGAGTGATCAATGGCGGCCCATGCTGGGTGGCATTTGCTCCTTTGGCAGTCCTTTACTGAAAGCTGTTGCTGATGGAACCCATTCACCTTGCAGAATTTGTTCATTTGGTTCAGCGGTAGGATGCCATGGGATTCAAAGGTTGGGCAAAGCCCGCAACAAATGCGTCTATCGATATCGCCTCGGTCTTGTCAAGTGCTTGAGGTACTGCTAGCTGAAGGCTTGCCGATCCAAATATTGACGAGTCGACTGTCGTCCCGCCTGCAGGGGGAGTTGCAGGGAGCAGCCTGCCAGTGCACAATGCTTCGCTGAACCGCTAGATTTGAGACCATCCGATAAGCATGAAAGGATGGTGGGCCAGCGAATTATTTGTATGGTTTATTTATGGTTTCAATCCACTTTGCATTTACACTTTTACTACACCCCAAATGTTCCGATGACTCAGCACATTACACTTTCATTACCCTTTCAATACACAAACATTTACAGTTTCAATACAGGTTTCAATACCGTTTCAATACATACAGTCTCAATACAATTTCAGCACACCCTTTTTACAGGTCCAGTGATCTGCAATCACCTCCAATTCAGGTTTCAAATCAATGCGAGGTGTTCCTAACACAAGTAAAAGACATGACTAGATGGTGGGCCTATTATTCCCATCCGTTTCACTTGCTCTTTGCACTCCCGCCTGCAAAGCGCAGTCGTTACGAGTCTGGCCTTAGGCAGTCAAACACGGCCGGCTGCAGATGGAGGTGGGCAATGTCCAAGGCCAGTGCTACAGCAGTACTGGCGACCTGAGAATGGCTTTGTTGGACTTGCACCGAAGCTGGCTCCATATGCTAAGTTGTCAGCACACTGGAGGACTACGTGATCCTGCATTCCACCCAGAAGCGCATTGCCATGATGTATGAGAAGGTGCGGAAAATGCACAATCCAGCCTTCAGATTGTCTGCTCTAGTTGCTGGACATGCAGGCTCATCTGGAGGTACAGCCAAGTCCTCAAGCACCTCAAGAGCAGGATGGTAGGAATTAGAAGCTTGTCTGATCCAGTCGAATCAGCTTACCCGGTAGCATGTGAATGTATGCCCCCCACCTTGCCGTACACTTGTCCGAGCACTTGCCGCGCAGCAGCTGCGGCCACCTATCCATCGATACCCCAAGGCCTTCAACCTCAAACACATGCATGACATGCATGGTGTGTGCCTCTCGTTGGCGTGCATCATGGCATGGGCTTCTGGGATGCAAAATGTTCTCGAGCACCTTTGGCTTCTTGGGCTTGAAAAGCCAGCGTGTGTAGCTCTAGCAGTAGGAAACATGGGTTCAAGCGAAGGAAGCAACGCAGCGCTGCGCCTTGCCGTATGTGCATCCCAGGACCTGCCTGGCGCCTGAAAGAGCCTGGCATTCGAATCATTCGGCATCGACGCTGCCCCCTGAAATGCTAGGGAAGTGATGGGCTCACTTGCTCTGCCTCTCTGTGCTCATCCTGCGCCTGGGTCTTGCGATGTAACCTCAGCAACCTCCCCAACCCAAGCTGAGGGGCCACATGAAATCATATGCAATCACCTTCAAAGAAGCTCAGAACAGAGCTGGCTCCGCAGATCCTAAAAACAGCACAGGCTCAGAGTGGTCAGAGCCCACAGCTACGAAACTTACCGGAAGCTTACGCAGCGGATGAAAGCCTCCATCTCCATCCTCAACCGCTCCACCATGGTAAGATCCAGCTGCTTCGCCTCCAGAATTTGCAGAATCCTGGTCTAGTCAAGGAGAACAGAGTCTGCCTCAGCGCTGGCTGGCACAAACGGCCTGAGAGCACAGCATGCCCAGATCCTAAAGGAACGTACCTTGCTGCCTAGGATGCAGCGTCAGAATGCATTGCAGGTCATTTGCTTCGCGCCAGCAGCCACTGTTGTTGTCGTTGGCTGGCACTGCGGGATGGAAAGCAATCTAATCTAAAGCTTTAGCTCCTGCGGGCACAGAAGGTCAGTAGCTGAATCACGACTACGCCAATGACAACACAACAAATCCCAGGATCATCCTCAGTCTACGTTCAGATCTGAGAGCTTCCCAAATAAAGGATGCCCTTTTTGAGGGGGTCCTCACTCATAATGATGATCATACTACTTCGGATGTAATTTTATGGAACTATCATTTTAGGTTATCTGAACCCTAAACCCTAGTTTTCAGCCTCTGTCCCTGGAAATGCCCAGCTTGTCTGCTGGCTGATTAGCACAGCAGATGGAGGTGAGATGGAGGCGGCGGTGCCGTTTTTGCAAGCCACCTCGATGATGGTATGCATAAATAGGTCTAGGGTTTAGGGGATTCACGGCCTAGGGATAATAGAGAATAAAATGGCAAATGAAATGGAAGCTACTATATACAAAGTTAAAGAAGGATCATTTGGTGGCTCCCATAAATAGAGGGACCCCTAATATAGACCCCAAATACTGTCATCCTTGTTATGGGAACCACCAAAAACGTACCCCCTTCTAACTGCGGGAACCCCTCATCCCGATAAACCACTACATAACCCCACTGTCCATTTCATTTTCCATTGAGCTTTGGATTGAGCCAGTGAACCTTTATGGCACTTTCTCTTACTGGGGGCTTGGTAGGGCATAAGGGAATATATTGAGGTTGTATAGAGATAATGGAACAGAAGAAGGAAAGTAATACTGTATAATTAACAGTATATATATATATATTATGGTTATAATAGGGAAGAAGGGAATAAACTCTATAGGGTTCTATAGGGATGAGATTCCCTTATTCCCCCAACTGACCACCAGTAAGTTTATGCGGCTTGTCGGATTTTACGCGCATGCAGGCCATCGGGTGCCTGCAAGCCGGCGAGACTTGGCAAGTCCACCAACCTGACAACACAGGTTGCTCACTTTGGGAAACTGTCTGCCCTGGTATAATGTATTAGCTTCCATTTTGTTTTCCATGAGCCCTATATAACCCCAATATATTCCTTTATTGTGCCCAGGACTACTCCTCACCGGGTCCGGAGCGTGAGTAAGGATGGATTTGCGAGCTGTGTGCCCCCTCTTGAGACGGAACAGAATGGTAAGAGCAAGATTGTCCGACGATATTGCCGGAGTTACAATTATGGATCCCGCTTGATTCTGCATTGACCTGTTATGCGACCAAATTGAAGCATCAGTGCAATACAATCAGCAGCGACATGTTCAAGGCAATGGTACAGCATTTTGTACCAGCAGGTTCAAGGAAAGAGCTGTTACAATATCCCCCCCCCTCAGAGTTGACAACCCGTGCGTCCAGAAGTCCCGCAGTAATTAAGTTGTACAGTCCCCCCTGAGTAGATAGAATATGGCTTTGGGTATATTATCATAAGATCCCATATACCCCATATTCTATCTACTTATGAGGGACTATATGTGGCCCTTGCCCCTCCACCCCTCGAGGCCGTGGCCCAAACTACTTCTCGGACGGTATCGAATGCACGGCATGTACAGCTCGAGAGGGGCTTGTACTTGCCCAGTGGACCAATATCTCATCGCCTGGCACAAGGGAACTTGCCTGCTGGCCTTCTGGGCCACCAGCTAGTCTCTACGTGTCTCTACATTTTCTGCAATTGTTCAGTGAGCCCCATTTGTTGCAATGTAAGAGACCTGCAGCTGGCTCGCTCTGCCTGCTCGAAGCTGCGTGATTGGCAGCGGGTAGCATGCATCTTCAGACGCCTCAGAGGCGTGCTACAAAGCTAGCCCACCCTGTCAACCGCCTTGAAGCCCGCAACCATAATATGCTTCAGAGGCTTGCAAGTGAAGCAGCTTCTGAGTTCTTAAGCCAGCCAGAAACCATCAGCACTCAAGGCGGGTAAGCCAGGATGCATGCCGACCATGAAGGCGAACGGTGTCCGTCCACTCTAGGAAAAGTTGACCTGGTGGGCATGAAGTGTACAGATGCATCTTAGTTAGCCCCAGGCTGCAGCCGGGCGGCTGTGCTCTCCGTCGAAGTGCAAGCGAATCCGGGCAACTTGTCGCCGCTCCACTTGGCATCGACCCACATTTACACCTTTGCACACACTAGGTCATGGGTTTGAAGCAACATATGTAGAAAATGAGATCAACAAAGAAGTTAACATCCAGCATGAAGTTGTACAAAAGATTCAAGAGGTATGCCGCACATGGTTCAAGCTCAGTGCGTACTGGAAAGCGGCAAGAGCCAGCAAGCGATGGAAACTGATAGTGCTTGATGCAATCATTCGTTCAAAATTACTCTAGAGACTATCCACTTAACTCAATCGTTGTCAAAGAAGCTGGACGCTTTCCAGTTCAGATGCATCAGAAAAATTTTAGGAATGTCTCCGACGTTTATAAACAGAGCAAACACACACGCAGAAACATCTTCAAACAGCGACCGCTATGGCGTTTCCTGAACAGGGCGACCGTAGAAAAATCGTATCCTTTAGCGATTACCACATGACCTGCAGGGCTAAGTTATTGAGGCATGTTCTTTGGAGTAACAACGATGATCCACTAAGACAAATCTCTTTCTTGCCGCATTCTGCTACGAGAGTCGAGCTACGAGAGTCGAATATGGAAAGAGAAGGTGCGGTCTTGGGCCATTTCAATTACGATGAGCTTATGTATGAAGACAACATGATATATGCAGCCGCTCAGAGACGCGACTTTTAGGTCGGCTCCACTGCTACGCCTACGCCTTGCACAAGCTTTGACTGGACAGTCGTTGCAGGGTAGGGCTTGGGAAAAAAAGGTCATGGGGTAATTTAGTCCTCATACGGTCGTTGAGTCAAGGGGCTGCGGCTGGCAGGTGCTCCTCCGCCTCCCCTCCCCAAGTCCACCATCAAGATCTGATCGCCGGCTTCCACATCACCTCTGCTGAGACAAATATTGTGGATTTCTGTATTCTGCAGATGCAGAGGCTACATGCAATTGATCAGCTCACTTCAAAAGTTTTCGTATCAAGGGTCTCAGATACTTGGTGCGTCCATCAGGAAGGGCGACGTATGCCTTTTGGTTTGTTGCAGGTAACCCAACACAGCACGACGCCGAACTCTGCGCAAGAGGCCCATGTATGCCGAGAGTCATGTACAGGACCCGCGTTTATTCTGAACGCACGCCCTCCCGAGTCAGCATGGATGAAACCTGCTGGCTCAAGGCAACACGCGCGAATCCATATATGAACTGAATTGAATTATAGTAACTCATGCATTGAGCTACTGGGCAAAGCATGTCTGCAGCTTGGCTGCAAAGAGCTTTGGCCGTGGACCCCACCAGCGCACCCTCACCGTCTTGCAGCATGCTGATCATGTCCAAGTAGACTCCTCGACACACAAGGCTCTAAGGACTTGCAGCCGATCGGTTTCAGGAAATTTGCGAAGCGCATAAGGATGCAAGCGAGGGACTGTCCGCCTCGCCTGCGTCACCACGGGCAATGACATGTTTTCTCTGCCTCTCATGCTCGGAAATTCGCCGAGTGGCCGCTGACAACTTCCACGGACTCCACAGTGACCAGCTTCAATTCCTCAGCGTTTGCAGACTGCCCTGATACGAGAGGTGCTTGCTTTAGGCCCGGTCTTCAGCAGCGGGTAAAAAGATGCCGCCACACACCTTGAATGTGATCTGATCACTGCGCAACTTTGAAGCGGGCCAGTTGCTAGTCTGCCAGTCTCTTACAGTCTTGGGCACTGTGTTCAGCATCGGGGACTCCGATTTGTTCATCGCCTTGGTTGTCTAGCAGCACTAGCCTCAAACACGGCCGTGAACAAAATACACCTGGTGCACATCCAGTCCAAGCAGCCATACGCTTCACCATGGCCTTGTTGAGCAAAGCGTCGTCAGAAACCACCAGCGCACCGGTCCTCTTACTGCTTCCACGCAGACCATTGCTACCTTCACATTTGAATGTACGATGCCGCACTGTCTGCAAGCTCCTTGCCAGGGCTGGTTCGAAATCCTCCAGATGTTGCCTGAACAACGCTTGGTTTCTCGCGTGCTTCCTCACACGGCACAGGCAGCCTCCCATCTCGTTCTTGATTATGACGAGGCAAGCTCTGCTAGACAATTGCACGTGTGCTGGGTAATCGTTCCCTGGCTTTAAGTTAAAAATGACTCGCAAACACTCCAAATGCCATCGTGGAGCTCGTTGCTAAGTACCACGGCCAGCCGTGTTCCATGCCTGGCAAATTCAGCCTACTCGCAGCTGGGCGACTGCCAATGTAACTTCAAAGCCGTCCCAACGCATCCTCGCCTGCTGCTAGCAGCCAACAAAGCCCCCGATGGAACCAGAGAGTCAGCCTTTGCAGCAGGGATGGCGATGCTGCTTACGAGATTCTAGGTGCGGATTCGTGTTGCATGAACTTCAATGAGGGCGAGACCTGCAGGATAACCTGGGCACTCTTTGCAAGTCCATCCAATTAATCATAGTTAAACTGAAATCGTATGTGAAAATGTTCCGCCAGTTTCAGGGAAGAAGCCCACTCAACGTGCCCCATTATCTCAAGGGCATGCTTATGAACCTCTCCTCCAGATCCGATGAACAGAACCTGGGCCAGATGGGTATTCAGCTGAATCGGCATCTGGACGGACGGCCACCAAGGACCAAGGAACACCCATTTCTTTGCCATCGCAATCCTCAACGCGTCCTCCGGCCTGCAGGCGTCTCGTGCCACAGCAGGCCAGCCGGTTTCTAAGCTGTTGTGCAACCAGGCGACACCACACACGAGGTCGCGCTTTCCTGGCGTCGCACCGCTGTAAAGAAGGCGGCGGTCACCTTCCAGGTATAGAAATCCCTGCGGCAATCAACTACAAAGCATCTTGCAGCCAAGCCACAGGCCAGAGGCGCAGGCCTTGCTTGCTGTTCCGTGTTTCAGCTGCTCCTTTAATACTTTGGACTGGTACTTGTAAGGCCAAAGCCCATCGGTACCAGAGAACCGGCAGTCAAGCCATATCTCCAGCTTGCAGGAATCGGCGCACATGGCCGGCTGAATTCACCATGCATTACCCCAAGCGCTATCCTAGCATTGAACATGCTGTGCTGAAGTGAGGGGCTTGGCAGCTCATCAAACTTGAGTCATTTCTGTCCGGTTTTGGGGAGACAGCTTGCCGACAGAGCCACAGCTATGGCAGAAGCTTTTGCAGCCATGACTTGGAATCGGCACCCTGTCAGCATAACAGCTTTTGGTGCAGGTTCTGAGCTGCCCCGCTCTGAACCGATGGCGCTGTTGCGCCTCGAGGGGCCTCAAAGGGAATGTCAGATCCAAAAAGCAGAACCTGTACAGGGTGAGGTGGGCAGGGTGCCTTCGCGTGTCCAACTCTGATCCGGATCGCCCCAAACCTTGCAAGGCCACAGGGCAACTGCAGAAGTGACACAGTGTCAAAGCCAATCGAAGCCCGGCTGCCTCGAAGGTTCCTCCCGCCGTGCTGCTCTGCACGCTCAGAACCTGGCACGATGCCACGGACAGCTCTTCCAACCCTGTGCGAGCACGGATGCCCTCGAAACATCCCAGGATAAGCACGTCAGCTCTGCTGAGTTCATAGTGCCTGCTTGGCACTGCAAGGTCTCTGTCACGGACAAGGTGTCCTTAGAACACCGGGAGCTGGCTGAACCGCTTCTGTCTCTTCGCCTTAGAAAGGGCCAAGGGGCACTGGCGGACCGCAGCCGGCCACGCGTGGTCTGCACCTGCGTGATGATCTTAGCATCACAACTCTGCATTCCAAGCCACTAAGGCCGCCACAACTGCGCCATCGCTGGTGAGACCCTTGCGCGCCTGCGCAGGGGGTAGCTGAGTTGGGAGACCGTATGTGTGCAAGACGTCTCCGCCTTCTCCGGCTCCAAGGCTGCCAGCAGGTGCTCGTCAAAAAGCCCGAGGCCTCCACGCAGACACAGACAGACGCAAAAAGCTGTGAAAAGGCACACGGCTTGTCTCCCTGTCCACTTGAGGCTGCAGCGACGAAAGTGCCACCTCAGCTGACACCCTTTTGTCAAGCTGAGCTGCGTACCAGAAGTGCAAACCAGAAGTGCAAACCAAGATGGTGAGTGACACGTCATAGTCAAGACACACCAGGTTCAAGTGCCAGTGAGGATACTCCCGTGCCAGCCCTGGCAGAACGCACATGGCAACAATCGCTGATGCAAAGCACCGGGATGCTGGAAAGCCAGAGGCTGAGCAGAGGACTTGACAACCACTCGGGACCTCGGGCATAAGGTGCTCTTGCCGGTTGCTCTTTAGTTGGGCATTCTCGGCCCTCGGTGCCCTCAACCACGCGCCTGTCAAGGAGTCCAGCTCCCTCAGCGCGAGACCAAGCCTTAGGAAGTCTCAGTTTCTTGCCAGCCCCTGCCTTGTCTGACAACATCTTCCCGCCTCTTGGGGTGAAGCAAATCAATCTCCGTTGCGTCCTTGGAGCCCTCAGCTGCTTGGGCGCAGCAGACTTAGAATCTCAAGCCTATCTTCAGAGAGCTGCGGTGTCCACACGTAGCTTCAGTGTAGACCTGCACATGCGCAACTCTCCCCACATCTTCCCACACCCGGAAAACTTCTGCAAAAGAGCGGCTCGGCACGGCAATGCGGACATTGGAATTTGCTCAACACCTTTCGAAGCCAACTAGTAACCAGTCCATCCATCCCTATTCATCACCTGATGTGGCCTACGACTGCTTGTGAGCATTTGTGAACTCTGAACCTGTGCCTCTGAACCTGGCCGCGCCCACTGAGCATCCACATCTTCCAGACTGATCTTGCCTCTGTTCTGCACATCATGACTGATTCAGTGAAAGCAACCATCATGGCCTGAGCAGAATCTGCACTGCAGGCTGAATGTCAGTCGTGGCAGCCTCAGGTTGTTCATGCTCCTTGTCTTGGCACTTCCTTCTTTCTCAATATCACGGTGCAAGAAAATGCTAAGAGGAGGTCGTAGGCTTGGGGGCGCAAACCATGCGTGGCCGAGCCTTCAAATCCTGCACACACATGCAGTCAGCTCTGATCTTACAACCTCCCATCTCCAACACGGTCCTGAAAGAGCAGCATGGCAGCCTGCAAAACAACACCCACAAAAATCACCAAAGGGCCCAGGTTGAAATCTGGAAGCAACCAAGTGCTCAGTCTGCCAAGTTTCAGACGTCATGTGAGGGTCGCGGCGAAGCCCCTGGCATCAGACTATCCATCCACAAGCCCACAAGCATGCAGGATCTACACCCGTTCTCAAGCAATGACGCCAACTACTCGCCTGGCAAAGTTTGGTTTGGGAGGTCGACTGTCCTTACTGCCACAATGTCTAAACGACATCCCGCGCGCATAGCATAGCAGAGCACCGTATCAGCCTTGCGAAGCATCTTGGTGCCTGGCTTTGGTCCAGCTTCACCTCATATCACAAAGCATGATCACAGTGGTCGCATGGGCTCCCATGCGACGTGCGATTGCCTGGGCTTCGTGATGCTGACACCTGCGTATGTTGCTGCGAACCCGGAATCTGGTCAAAAGCGCCCACTCTACAATCAACCATAGAAGGATGTGCATGTGCCTCGTGGCGGCTGGTGTCCGACGCCTGAGGCAAGCTCTGATAAATCCCATGAACACTGAACACAAGACAACGTGAAATTAAGTCACCTGTCTTGAAGCTTGAGACGGAGACGCAGAGCTGAACAAATCTCTCGAAGAACACCGAGAGGCTTTGAGGATGCGTTGCTGCCTCAGTGCTCATGTGGCGGGGCTGCGGCTGGAAACAATGGGGTCTACCTTGCTTGATTTTGCTTTAACCGCTCTTGCAAGACTGCTTTTGCCGTGTTCGACCAGCTGTTGCGGGTCGCTCCTGCCCCGTGCTCTCAGGAGTCACCGTTTCCCAAGCACAGCGAATGGCAGCCCACCACGATCCTGACAACAGCCAGAGTGGGGCAAATTGCACTTGCTGACAGCAGTCCTGGGCCCTGTCAGCGGCTTCCTGGACCTCTTCAATAAGTTGCCTGCATCACAGAAACAGATTAGGTAAAACTAGGTGACTTTTGGTCTTTTTCCATCCAAGATTTCCAGACTAGCAGAAAGAAAGTTCTTCCAGAAATAGCCTGCCTCAGCGCTTGCTTTCGGTAAAGGCGGAACGAGACGGCCAGGCGTCGGCAACCCCTTACCGAGCGTAGTAGCTTCTCATCTTCTGTCGGTGATGTGGGGAATTCTCCAAGGCAGCTGTTCATCAGCTGCAACAGTTCTTGGAGACAGCCGCGCTTTTGCGCACCAGCCAGGGAGAGAAACTCGTCGCGGATTTGGCCAGCTTCAAGCTTTTGAGGTTCCTCCGTGTTGCTTGAAAGAAGCAGTGCTGCGTACAGGAAAGTGTCACCAACCGCTGCTGCGACGTCATCCATACGCGTTCCACCGTCACCATCGAAGCGAGCATAAGGTTTCACCAGTCCTGGCACAATGACATCGCCAAACAAGCGTCCTGGCAGCGCCCCTGAAACCAATCGCTGCACAGCTTGTGCTTGGGAGGACTCGGACAAATAAGCCTTCAGAGACAGCTCTGTACTCAGATCGGCTTCAACCACAGCTCCATGCTGCAGCAGCATGTCTTCGGCCGTTGCAGGAACAGCACGCACCATCACGTCACCCTCCTTGAGATTACAACTTGCCACCAACATCAACAGCTGACGACCTTCTCCCATGTCTTCCACTTCCACACGACAGTTTGCTTCCATCACCGGTTGGCCCGGTTCTGTGGATGTTCCAGGTACCTCAACGGAGTCAATGACAGGCACCAGTACCCACTTGTCCTGTACGAAGATGGCACGGCTCATGGCTACAGAAAAGCTCTGCAAGTACTCGGTGCGAAGCTGACTGGAATCTACCCCAGTCTCTGAGCATCTTCGAGTGAACCAGTCATTCACACGATCGGACAATGACCGAATCTGCCGTTGAATCACCACATCCTGCAGCTCATCCACCTGGTGAGTGCGACATTTCTTGCCCCAACGAACCATATCCGGAGATTATGTTATAATTCAAGATATGGGTACGAGGGTATCTCCTGCCCTGTAGACTTATATCTTTCTATATATGAAAGAGGTCCCTTGAACCATCGAACATCCCATCTACACGTGTTTCAAAACAACAGTCCTGTTTCGAAACAGAGGTTCAGACACTAAACCATACAAAGCCCCTATGTCTTTAAACCATTAAAACCATTGAACCATGAAAGAATTAGCTGATGGTTCTGCACCCTATGGAAATTCATTTTTGCATCCAGGACTCCTGACTATGGCGGAAACCCATTAACCCATCAAACCAGCCTCCTCCTACATAGGCCCAAAACCGCTGGTTTAACTGTTGCATGGTTTAATGAGATTATTAGAACAATGAAACAATGCACCAATAGATCAATGAATTATTGGTTCAATGACTTAATGGTTTAAGGTCCAAGGGTTTCTTGTCAAATCTCTTCTTTTTTTAAACAGCATTGTTATTTCGAAGCAAGTGTGGATTCATAGGATCATGGTTTACGGGACCCTCTTTGTCTTCGTGATGATTTTTACTCTGTGTTTCAACTTCGCTGGAAGTATTTCTTTAAGGACATACCCACCTTTAGAGGATGCCAACCATATCGCTTGAGGGATTGTTGAATTAAAGGAGTCATTATAAAACAACATAAGGGATAATCCGGAGGCCTTCAACCCTGGAAGACTAGCTCTCAAAGGAGAGTTCACAAAAAGGGGAAGATTACGTCTAAAAAGGACCCCCATGGCATGCGCAAATCTGGAAATTCGATGGCTGTACCTCTAATCTAGTACGATGTCCTTGGTTCTCTGTTCAACAGAAATGCTCAAATTCAACCAAGAATCCCAACAGCTGGTGAGGGCCACATTCAGTTGCAGAACAAGTCACATGTTTCGCAACTACTTGACCAGAAAGTTCTGAGTGGAAATTCCATTATGTCCCAGAAAGCCCTTCACTCCATAAAGAACCTCAGATACATTTTAGGAGGACCCCCCCCACCCTGTAATCGTGGTATAATAGGAGTATAAGAGGACCCTAACATAATGCTTATTATCCCTTATAGTCACTATTACTGGGTGGAGGTCCACCTAAGCTATATGAGTGGGCATCCCGCTACGTCCTGACGAGGACTGCATAGGCTCATGAGACAAACACCAATAATAGCAAGAATAAGAGCAACAATCATCACAATAATAGTAGTAATATTGATCATAAGACCAAGAATAATGGCAATACAAAATCTTTCGGAAGACCTTCATGTGATAAGTCTACTTCAACACTACTTTTCTTGCCTTGGGACTGCACCGATTCTTGCGATGTGCTTGTTTCTATGCGCAGGCCAAACTCACATCACTTGAACCGAATCCATGTGGGAGTTCCATCGTCATCCAATCCTCAAAACTCCTGGATTTAACTTACAACGTAGTTGGAATGCAGTAGGAATTCCATCGAAGCCTCCTGAATTGTAATTTAACGTACACGACTGGAAAACCGATTCATTCGTGCAACGTGCATTGAAATCACAAAAGACTGCTAGACTGAAAAAACTTCCTCAGACAATGAAATGTTTCATTCCACAAAAACCCAGCGAAAACTTTTTAGGTTTCGTGGGATACTCCACTGCTTTGTACCGTGCTTCACATCATAAAGACAGCTTGGTTGGATCAAGTAGGATTTCTTCTCTGTTTTGGAAGCCCACTAATTCCATAGAGACGTACTTGCTCAAAATTCACTAGAAATTTCACCAAGTCCTGAAGCGCCCGTTATGCTGTTCGAAACATTCTTCGCTAAGCCACTTCACCAAGCACTGGAACGCCGTGGATTCCAAATGAAACCTAAAAATTCAATTGGGAGTTGCACGGATCGTCAACCCTGCCTTATACGTACTGAATGCGGCGTAGGAACTACTGTGGGATATCCTTAGCTTCTTGCAGAACTAGTTAGCAAGTCTGTCCAGTTCTAAATTTAGGAAGGCTTCCACTGTGATATCCGACTCTGAAAGCTGTATAACCTCAGCTTTCACTGGCTAAGAAATCTGCCCATTCTTGGAAACTCTCTAATTCCACGCACAAATGACGTGACATGAATTGGAATTCCACCATTCCTGTAGTGGCCCTCATGCTCTATGAAATTCTCATATAGGCTGCGGAATCACTTCACCAAATACATGAACGCAATTGATCCGGACAAAGCTTACGGTTGGGATGTCCACCTAATCCTGAGATCCTATTTATGGTTTCCCAAAATTAGGGGTACCCTTCAAGGGGGGTATAGAGGTTATATGGCGGTTATATAGGTATATATGGGGTTGAGGGTTTACATTATCCCCAACAATGGAGTGCCAAATGGAAAGAACATGGAGCATGAAATGGACAGGGTTATGTAGTGGCTTATAGGGATAAGAGTTCCCAAAATTGGGGGCACCTTTTTGGGGTCCCCATGAAAAGGATTTTAATGTTTTGGGGTCTTCATTGGGGTGCCCGAAGCCAGTGTGAATTTTTGTGGTGAAGCAGTTACACCATCCAAGAAATTCTTGGCAGGACCTCATGTTGATATTTCACGCTTGAGTAAGGCATCAAGGAAATACAGCCTTGGGGAAACCCTAGTGTTTCAAATTTCTGTTACAATGTCAATTCTTAGGGCTTCCTGTGGTAGTCCATTAAAGGACATTTTTTCTAAGTTCGACATCCCCACATATATCACATCATATCCCTACAAGAGCCTACACAATACTTACAGAATCCTACGGAAATCCATTCTGATTCCAAGCCCACATCAGCTCGCTCCTGCTTGGGGGAGAGTACGCCCATGTCATGTTTGTTGGTAATACGTTCCTTCTGCAGGCATCCCTGCCTGAAGGTTCATGTTCTACGACAAGAAAATTCCAGGATTCTGGTGGGATTTCTGCGGTCTGAGATACCCGGGCCAATCGGCTAACGAAAACCTATGGTTTCCTAACCTCTTCCAACGGAATTCGCAGCAAAATCCCTGAGAATTCCAGGCAAAATCCCAGAGAATTCCCAATTTTCGGCCGAGGTCCCGAGTTTTGCCCTGCAAAAATGCTAGATGAATCCGTTACAAGGCTACAATTTGCAGCCGGGAATTCCTCTTGGCAGGCTCCGATCTTAGGATGCATGCTATGAAGAAGCACCCTTTGAAGAACTATTCCTGGTCTTTCTAAGATCGATGCCTTTTTGAGGGCCACATGTTATGTGCTCCATGTAAAACACGTTGAAGGCTTCAAGCTAAAAAAGTGCTGATTTTGGAATTTTTGATATTTTAGATTTCTTTATTTTCCTAATCTCGCGCATTTCACAAAAATAGTGAGGGAACTGGGTTCCGGAAGTTGCTTCAACAAATTGGAGCTAGCCCTTTGATGTCAATGAGGTGTACCGATTTTGAAATAGGCCAGGGATTTGTAATCCAAGCCATAGCAAACAAGAGCAAATTCCATGCTTCCGATCACTTGAACTAATGGCATTTATGTGTTTACACGCACAGAGAGAGAGAGAGAGAGAGAGAGAGAGATAGAGGGAAAGATGGTTGTTGCAATAAAATACTGCTGCCTACGCAAAAAGAACACGGGAAAACAGCAGCTTGACAGACAATAGGGTGGGCGCATGTGATGGGGTGGAGTTGACCATGTATATGCTCATGCATTTGTATGTATATCATTGTGTATCTACATGGTCAGCCTATGTTGGCCTACTGTACTGTTAATTTGGTACCCTTGCAATGAGCTGAACAGGCTGGATACTAGTAGTGAAGAACACCCCGGGGTTCATCCTCCAGGCCACAATGCTGTCTTGCCAAAGAATGGGGTGAGCGCATCGCTGGGGACAAGCAAGCAGGTACTGTGCCGGCCACGCAGCTTCGTTCGCCTTGGCCGCTGCTTGGCCGGCTACTGACGTAATACCACAAGAGGCACATCCAAAAAAAAAAGGATTGAAATGCTTTGTGGGGGTTAGCAGGTTCCACCGGGACTTATGCCTTTGAAGAAGATGCCAGTCCATCCCGGTGGCCGCCACAAACCCGTTCTCAAGCAACATCCGCCAGGCAAGCTCCAGTGCACCCCCAATCTTGTCATCCTCCTCGGCCTTGGCTCCCTGGTTCGCGGAGAGAAGCGCCTCGGGCATAACGCCAATGAGTGGGCTGTCCTGAGGTCAAGCTCCTTTCTGATTTTGACACTTGATGCCAGACGCACACAAAAAGCCTGACCGTTTGCAGCTGCTGCTGCCTTCTCGATTCGTGCCGAGACCACCAGTCGCGAATCTTGCACTGCAATGGCAGGATGGACTTTGAACTGTCTATTTGATCGGGCCCAAATTCGTAGCCGGGCCAGATCCACGTCACGGGGGCCCTGTTCAGATCAATGGATGTAGAGATTGCTACGAGTCTGCATGAGCAAGGCTTTACTCCAAAACTGACATGAAGCTGCGAGTTCAAATGCCTGGGGGTCGGTCCGGCGCTCTGCAGCCTCCTCGGCATCTTCAATTGCCTTCTCTTCCTCATACTCCGCAACTTCTTGTGCAGAAGCTTCCTCAACTCCGAACTGCTCACTGTTCAATATAGTGCGTGGCTGAGATCGCTTTGATCGAGCAAGGTTCTTCTGCAAAGCAGCAGAGGCAGCCAACCCAAACGACAGCCAGCACGCCCTGTTCACAGGACCGCCATAGTCAAAAGCAGGTAGAAGCTTCTGCCTCGCATCCACCACTCGGGTCTTCTGTGCACAATTTGGTCTGGGACTTTCAGGCACCACCACAGCACCAGCTGCGCAGGAATGCCTACACAGCATTGACCCGTGGGTGTGCTACCCTTCCCTGAGCCATGATGCGGCTGTTCCAATGTGTTGAATTTCATCTCATGGCACTGGCTCCCAAACTTTTCTCTGACTGTCTGAGCCAAGCACGACCAGCCGCCTCGCCTTCATCCAGGTGAAGAGGCGCTCAGCCAAATCCTTTTGTAAGAAGAGCTGCATCTTTTAGCTGCTGGCAGAAAAAATACCTGAGTGGCTGGCCACTCTCAGTGCACCACATCGAGCACATGCAGCAGCCTGGAGCTTCTGTTAACAGGTGATGTTGGCCTGATGCTGGCTTGCAGCAGACAATCTTGAGATCCACACCAGCATGCTCAAAGCAAGATCATGCGGTGGCGGCGAGGACCTCGGCAAGATTGGGGTTGCCGACGCGAAGCCGCCCAGATAATTTCAGGATGCGGCTGATCCCGGGGATCCCCAGGCGTCATCTTGTGCAAGACGCCTAAACCTTGCATGATGGGTTCATGTTGTTGATTCAGGGGCCAGCTAATCAGCAATCATCCACCCAATACGGTGTAAGGCATGGGGCACTGGTCCATCTTGGCCCATTGTAGCACTGTCTGGTCTGGACCTGAAAGGCAGAGTCGAGGCTTGCAGTGCAGAAGCAGCCATTTGGCCATCCAAGCCGTCCGCGATCCGGCAAGTAGGCTGCCCAGGTCAACAACCAGCAATGCTGCACATACCACACGAGAGGTGCCTCGGCTTTCAGCCAAGAGCTGGGCATGTTGAAGGGCATCCTCAAAGCTGCAACTCTTCAAATCCCAACGGGCGGCTGCGGGCAGCGGATCGCGTGCAGGAACGACCCCAGGCCTGGGCTACAGGCACGAACACTGGAAAACTTATCCCTGACGTGCCAAGGAAAATGCACAAGCCGAAAAAGCACGGAAACCTTCAAAATAAGTGTCCTGCCGTTCGACAGAAACGGTTGGGACTGGCCTCAGTACCCATCACGCAATCTGAAAAGATCGGCAGGCTGCTAGCATTCCGCAGAAATACAAGTTGTCGCAACAGCGCGCATGTCAAGGGCATCTGAGGTCTCAGCATGGCCTGCACAAGGAGCATACAAATGCCACGCAACACGGCCACAAACGCAAAACAAGCGAGCAGCTCCTCCATGGGCCGAGGCTTGTACAGCCGGCTCCTAAGAAATACCGTTAGACATGTGTGCAGGCGCACTACGCAAACATCCTTTTGCTTAGGACCGTGCTCTTCCAGGCGCCAGGCAGCACCTTCTGAGAGCACCACTGAAGGTCTGAGTAACACAGTATGCGTGCTTGGCAAGCGTTTAATCAAGTCCTTGGATGCCTGGCCTCGGGCAAGGCGATCATCTTCGGGCTCCTCCACCTTCCAACTCAAATGGAGACGTACTTCCCAAGGCAAACTGAAAGCGGTGGCAAAGCTGCGACGGAGGCTTAGATGGATCAACCCGGGGGCAGAGAGACTCTACAGGAGAGCCATCTCTAAAGCAAACCCAATTGAGTGAGTGCCGTTCATCGTTTCAATATGTAGCACCCCTGCGACGAACGGCTGTGGAGCGCCGGCAGACTGCCAGACCCCAAGACTTGCTGTGGCTAAGTTAGCACACGTGCTCCGTGTGATGTGGCCTCCACATGCCACAACAATCACATCGGTACGGAGCAAAAGGTTCATGACTGGCTCCCTTGTTTCTATGAATCATGCAGCAACTGCGTGCCCTTGGATCAGCTACCGCTTGAGGCTGTTCAGGTGCAGCCCGTGACAGCCAGGTTGGCATGGCTAGCTAGTGGCAGCTGGTACGAGGCCAACTTATCCTATAATATTGTGTTGTACTGCCTCGAGATGTTACGTCATCACCCCACGAAGAGGGCAGCTACGTGCACTTCATATGCAAGATCAACAGCTCAACAACCTCTCAGGCTTGCACGCTCCCTCTTGGAGGGTCCTGGACCCGGACTTCACGGTAGTGGCCTGCATCTGCCAGACCATGGAAAGCAACTCTGGGGAGGCCACCCGCGATCCTTTTTCGGAGAAGTCCAAGCTTAGGAAAGGCGTTGCCTGTCATGCAGCGCACCATATGACCAGTACCTAATCCATCGACTGTCCTGAGGCAAGGACTGTTTTGCTCAGCGTGAACGTCTTCCTGTTTAACTTCTGCGCCTTGGAATGATAGACTCCCACGCTGCAGCTCCGGAAGGGAACAAATTCTCCGCAGCTCGGTGGCTGGCAATGACCTCATCGAACAAAACGATGTCTTTTGAGTCTTCGCCCGATGCCAACCGACGGCCTTGCAGCGAATCTCAGACATCTTAGGACTTCTCAAGGCAAATGACAAAGTTGCAAAGAGCTCCAGGCTTATCCAACCGGCCCACATCTGCGTTGAGGTGAGCTCTTTTAGAAATGGACGCTCCGGTTCAGAACCTCATGACGCAAGAAATATGGGAAACTAGCTGCTACTTCGCAAATTATGATGCACCCGAGGCTGCTGCACTTTGCTAAAAAACCATGCTGATCAAATCCTTAGCACTGTTGGCACTGCACCACTGCAGCTGGCATCTCACTGAGATGCTGGGCCACAACACAGCGTTCTATGCGCAAGACTCGTTGTATTTCAGGCCCGGACCACCATCGAATTTTCCGTTGGTGAAGCGGCTGTGGTCCACAAGAAGATCTGTCATGAACCTGGCAAACACCCTTCATTGCACATCCATGGCCAGGGGCAAGGATCCGTCAAAGCATGGCTTAGCAAACAGGAAGGCGGCACCACAAAAATGCCCTTCCTTGGGAGCTTAGCCACCGTATACTTCTTGTGATCACTTAAGCACCGCACTTCTATTCAACAAATCTGCTGCCAGGCCACTGATCATGGAGTCCTGCTCCCCTTCAGGCGGGCATGACCCCTGCAAAAGGGCGGGCGCTTGTAAAGGCTCTGCACAAAAACGGTTGCATGTGTCGACTGCGCTTCCTTTTTCAGCCGCGTCCAGGTCAGAAGACGCACAAGCGCTGCTGTACAACCCCCACGGCCTGAACGAGTCGCTGCCAACGCCCATTTTGGAGCAATGCAGCCGGCTCAACAGCTGGTCGTGCATTGGAACTCATGGCTCCAGCAGAGGAGCTGAGAAAAAGGACTTGGCAGGTCTTCTGATAAGGTGTCCGGCGCAAATGCCAAAGACACACAGGGAAGCCGAAATTCCAAGCAGCACGGTCAAAGCAAGAACGGCAAACTCGCCGCTGACACCATGAGCCTCCCCTGCCAGAGTGCCTGGAGCCCACCTCAGGCATCTCAGGAAAAGACAATACTCGCAGGCATATACTGATGCTCAACTAGAACTAGGCCCAAGAACCTTGTCTCCTGCGCCCCATCCACGGCAAAGGCTAACGGTGCCATCGTCTCATCCGCAAGCTCCTTCGGAAACCACCTGACTCGCAATATGCTGGGACTCGGACATGAAGCCTCAGGTAGGGAGCCGGGGAGGTGGAACGTCACAGTGAACTGATGTGGGATAAGCGCTGCTTCTCCACACAGGACACGAGAAGAAGAAGCCCTGGAAACTCAACTGTGCTAGTTTTGTAGGAGGTACAATCGCTCAAAATACAAGGAACTGCTCAATCGCTGCGAAGGTTTTGGACCAACAGCCACGTGAACAACAGAAATGAAGCGCCCGTGAAGTTGCGGCATTCATGTCATGGCACGCGAAACCATCAACCACGCGCGAAACAAGAGCCACATCAACAGCAAGAATAATGTCAACCTCTGCCTCCAGTATCACCTCAGGAAGACCAACATGCAACCTTTCGAGTTGTCCCCTAAATCTTCATTTTGGACGATGCTGGGACGACGGCACCAACAATGGAGGATGGTGAATGCCGATGATGCATGATGTTTGCGTTATTCTGGATCATGATGATGACGATACTGATTGATGCAACTGGTGCTGGTTAAGATGTATGGCCACATACAGTGACACATAACTTCATCCAGGCAAACATCAGAACATGTGCAATCTCCCGATCGCCAAGCACTGAGCAAAGTACATACAGCATACGTCAAGGCAAGTGTCTGGCATGGCTTCAGCGCGGGAAGCCAGAGCTAGATCATGCTCCAGTGTTCTCAAAGGCTTGCAAACGCAACTTTAGGCACTTTTCCCAGGAGAAAGAACAGAGAACAGGCCCGCCTGCTGGTTCCTGGTCTTGTGGTGTCGTAGATGTACCTGGGGCATGGGTTCCGTCACACGCACTCACGCACACACGACATCAAACCTCTTCTAATTCGTTCGCCGCACGTCTGCAATGGTACTTCTGGTGTGGTTAAGGCACCAGAATTTGCACCCGCAAGAAGCCTGTAGTGAGGGTAGTGAAGCTGCACATCCCTCCTATACTGCCTATACTTGAAGATTCCCCTTCACGTGGAGCATGAACCTATGAGCAATCTGCATCGCAGCCTCTGGCCCTCCAAGCTAGACCTGAACGACCCAAACGATCAGCTGAACCAACAAGACTTGCTACGAGCTGAAAAGCCTGACACCGCCTGGCACCATTCTTTGAAGATGGCGTCACTTTATTTGGCCATCACAGCCTCGTATGCGGCGTGCCAGGTGCTGACTTTGCTGGCGGCCAGATCAGGCCAAGTCGTTTTGCAGTTTGCTTCTTGGCAGCCACATACTTTACGAACGCAGCGGTTCCTGGCTGCAGAACCAGCTGCGCACGGACAGAAGTTAAATGAAGTTCAGGCTCGCTTGAAAGGACACCAGACAAGACCATCCGCTACCAGCCCCATTCTGACAAAGGTAGGGCTGAGGCCCCTCTGCATGATGTAAACAGCATGCACATGCGGAAAAAGCAGCAACTCAAGCCAAGGTTCGATTGAGTGCGCTGGCAGCCTGCGACAAGGGCGCTGACAATAGCAGACATTCTGGTGAGCGGTCAGTGGCCACAGACTAGATGCCACTAGATGGGAGTGCTCATAGAAAAAGACTTTCCTTGATTCTCTCAAACACCCCGACAAGAGTACAATCTTAACAACCCAAGGACAGCTAGCCAGAAAGACTGCAACACTAGGTGCTGTTCAGTGAGTCGCTTAAGAATTCTCATCAACCTTTTGCCACCATATGGCACCTGGGCTACGGCTCTGTCACGTCACGCCTGCCAAAGTGGTGAGCCGCTTCCACAACCTTCAGAATACATGGGGAAGTCGTGCCACATGCCCACGTGGACATCCAGATGCACACCTTTGTTGGCGTCGCTTTCTTCACCGCATCTAAACCTAACGACAAGCCATCACAACTTGCTCCCCCAAGCTATGTCAAGATGCTGGTGCCATAGAAGGCAGCCTTCTGGGCCAAGATCATGCTGTCTCCAAGGATGGACTCGGAGCCACCAACGGCAAAAAACAAGGGAGGAATGCCACCACCTCACAGCTGGCCAGTTTTGCAAAAAGGCCGTGCATGCTGCATGTCATGACCATGCAAACTCCAAGTGCTGTGCACCTCCCAGCTCTGTCACTGTTGCAAAGAAGGGCGAGGCCACTGGATCCGTGAGCAAGCTATGATCATCCCCCACATAGCCTAAGCTGTACAAGAAAAACACCCTACTTGTTGTGGATCCTGGGTACGGAGAAATCAGGGTACCATCCCAGGTGCTCTTTGCATTTGCTGTGAACTCATCCAAGTTCTCCTCAGGATGGCCACGAAACATCAGGTCGCCCACATAGGCCACTCCTGAATCTGGATCCTTGAAAGCCTTCTTGTCAACAATCTTTGCGAAAGCATTGTAATAGTAGTCTGGCGTGTCACACTTCAAGTTGGTCCAAGGACTGAAAAAAATCGCTCCGGCGAGAATCTGACCACCGGGCAGCTCCTCTGGCCTCGACTGTGTGTTTTCTCCTGGACTCCAGCCTCCGTCCTTCTTCAGCTTCAAGGTCCTAGGCAATGTAACTTTAGGGCAAGAATGTACAACCCCCAGGTTGAGCCATTTGATGTCAGCAGCCTGGGACCGTAAAAGCCTTGAAGCCTTGAAGCATTGAAATGCATGCCCTCAGCTGTTGGCCGGCCCATCCAGCCCTCCCATGTCATTACAACTTGCCGGGGTGCAATGAGACTGCTGTGCCACCACCTGCAGAGTCACCTCCCACCAGCAAAGGCGCTGAACCTGGTGGGCAGTTGAGGCCTAATTCCTTCAGCGGTGCCTCTGCAAGCCAGCGAAGAGCGTCAAGCGCAGCTCCCATGATAATGGAATACGTCCCCAGGGGTGCCAGAGGATAGTCCGGGACCATCACGACGGCCCCAGAAAGACCCGCCAGCTTAGAGGCCAGCTGGCCATAAGACAATGTGTCAGGGCTTCCATACTCCCAGCTTCCTCCATGTATCCATAAAAGTCGTGGGGATTCACAGGTCGCTCCCCGAGGGCCCCAAAGCAAATCATCCTTGATTTGAAGAATGGGGAAGCAAGCCAAGAGTTCTTTAACAGCTAACGATCTTCCCACAAATACATTGCAGTAGGGAAAGCTTCCAAGCCAGGCGGCTCCGCGATAGCCTTTCTTGTCGTCGTAGCACTCCTTGCCGCACCACCACCCAACACCCACTCGTCGCACAAGTGCCTTCCGGACATGAGGGGCGTAATGGCCGTCGAGGCAGCAGCTCGAATTCCGCACGAGGGAAGTGTAGCAGTATGCCACTGTCTCTGATATCAAGTCCTGCAGCGATTGGGGGGCTTCCAATCCCGCATGAAAGTCTGAAAGAATCTGGTAAAAACTAGCACACAATTGTTGGAATCCTGATAGGGATAGTGGCCATCGCGCCAGCCAGGGTTCTTTTTGCGGCTATGGGCCAAGCGAAACACGAGGCAAAGCTCCAGCAAACGAAGGCCCCACATCAGCGGGCAGATGGTGCCCAGCCACGTTGCTTTGACCAGAATGCTTGCGAAACAGTCACGAATCGGCAACTTCTGCTCACTTGCAGGGCAAGACTTCACCCGTGCACAGGTTGCAAAAACGCCGAGCAGCACCTTCCGTTCGTTTTAAGCTCTACTATCCTTCAGTGCACTCGCTGACTGCTACTTGACACTCTGAAGGTGAAACACTGACTAGAGTCACTGGACGCCCAAAGCTCAGCAATGAGCGTGAGTCACAGAAGGGCCTCATCGTACCTCATCTCATCTCGTACACTCTGGCTTCACCGCCCTCCAGGGCGAGCAGGACCTGGCCTACAACAGCTGGATTCACTGCAAGGGCATTGACGGAGCCAGCCTTTGTATCTAGGTGGCACCACAACTTCTGGATGGCAGGAATCC
The DNA here is from genome assembly GCA_905231905.1 of Symbiodinium pilosum. Taxonomy (NCBI): domain Eukaryota; class Dinophyceae; order Suessiales; family Symbiodiniaceae; genus Symbiodinium; species Symbiodinium pilosum. Next base: position 29,807 of record CAJNIZ010012058.1, on the reverse strand, counting down.
AAAGTAGCAGGAGGCCTGTCGCATGGCCTGAATAGATGTTGTTGCCACCTGGGATCACTGCCAGAGACCTCACAGGTCCCGCATGGGCTGCATACATTTCTGCCTGAAATTTTCCCGTGAAAACATTCCACATTCGAACGATGCCGTCTGCTCCGCCAGAGTATAAGACGTTCCCGGCCGGAGCTGACACCATTGCTGTGACCGCTCCATCATGGGCCTGTGGGATGATGCTCTTCAGGAAACCGTTGTAGGTGATCCAGACTCGGATGCTGCCCAAGCCATAGCCTACGGCAAAAAGAGTATCAAAAGGTATTGCTGCCAGACTTGTAATGGGTCCCCAATTGTCTGGCTGGTAGTAATAGACAGGGACATCGCCCCAACGCGTGTTGGTGAACCAGTTAGTCCAGGGTGCAGTTCTGTCAGCAGGACGAAGCCGGCGTGCCGACGCATCCTCGGAAGCGTTGCTTTGCAGCCGACGGTGGTTCAGCCCGAAAAGGTTCTTCCTCCAATCTGTGAAAGCTTTTTTCCAGTCGCTGGGATGGCCTTTGAACTTATCCCCCCAGCGAACATAGCCGGCATCTTTGTCAATCTGCCATTTCCATTGGACCTTTGGGTTCGTAGGAACTTGCAGTGTCTGTTCTGCTTTCCACTTCCAGATCTCAGCGAAGCTGTCGTTCTGCCCAACAATGGCCGTTTCCCACGTGTTTATGCCAATGCAGGAAGTGGTCTCAATATCTGCTGGGTTGTCGGTCGTGTACTCCTCAGCCAGGATTCCCGAATCCTGGGGACCGGAATTGCGCCAAACAATTGCCTCCGTGTGGCTGGCCGCGCAGAAGAAAGTGGCATCATTGAATGTGGAGATCGTGCGAATTGCACTGTAATGGGCCGAGTAATTTCTCAATATGTGACCATCTGCAATCCTCCAAATGAAGACGAGCTTGTCATCTCCACCGCTGACTGCTTGAGTGCCACCCGCAATCACATCCAGCCCGTTCACCGAAACTCCTTCGCCATTTTTGTGGAATGGAAAAACGGTCTTTAAATTGAAATGGAGAAGCTTCTCGCAAGTTGGTGTGGACCTCACCTCACAACCAGGCTCCACGTGGCCCTTCATCACTGCTTTGTATGCAGCCTTGTTCCACTCCTCCCTGGGCGTGGTCTCATAATCAAGGTTGAGCTTGCTCTCACAGTAACCTGTCAATGAGTCGCACTGCTTGCATGCCTCAGTCCACGCGTTGAGACCATTACCGCAGTAATCGTCCCCATAACAGCACTGCTGTTGACACGTGGAAGGAGTGCACCTCTCTGGAGGGAACGGTCTGTGACAAGGCGTTGGTGCTTGACACTGGACGTCAGCGCACAGGCCTTGACAACAGACGTCGACGCAATTTTCCTCTCCCTTGCATTTCTTCTTCTCCTTGCCTGACTTCCAATAGGAAATGTGCCTCTTGGTGAGGCCTGCATTGAGGCCAGGGAAGCTTTCTGCTCCACAAGAGAAATCAGGAATGTAAGCGCATTTGATGTCGCCGCAACACTTCTCGAAGCAATCAGCAGAAGTTGCCGGTCCCTCACACTTGCCCCATTTGCTAAGGGTAGTTGCGAAGTCACCACATGTGACAAGCGCACATGATATCTGAGGAGAAAGTGCAGGAGGAGAAAGGCCGCGTGGTTGCCAAGCATCCTCCACAGACACTTCTTGGGGGGTTGTTTCAACCCTGTCTTGGTCACCACCGATCGGAATGAGAGCTACTGCGGCCAATGCCAAGAATGCGGCACCGAAAGTGCTAAGCGCACAGGCCAGCCGGTGAAGCGTTGCTCTTGTTTGCGTCACCTGCCTTGCTCCGAGAGCGGGGACGAGTTCGCTGTCCACATCGAGGCGCTCATGTGAGCCGCATTGTAGAGCCATAGCAACAGAAAGCTAGGCCCGAGTGGTGTAGCATCGCTTGAGACATGTCATGCAGTTGGATTGGCACTGCTGACGGGTCATCTGCAAGAACATGAAGCGCATGCCGCACAGACAGATGCAGACAAACACAGCAACAACCAAATGTTACATGTTGGTTGCCTGTTTGGCCAGGATATGCCCCGGCGAATGAACATTGTCCTCACCAGTAGCAGAACTTCATGGAGAATGCCCTTTGCAGATTCATCCGCTTGCCCTCTCCAGCGGAAATGTTCTAAGCTTCCCGCTGTCATGGCTGCGCTCTCACCTTCCACGGTGTGTTCAGACTGCACAAGATGCATAGCTTGAGATGCATACTTTCCGGCTGATATGAAGCCTTGTACTCGCCAGGGCGTCTCTGCCATGTCCGGCAGCACAACCTCAGCTTGACGTCGCTTGATCTCCAACAGTCTCAGCGGCACAAACAGACGGGCCAGAACCAAAACACACCGACACCTCAAGGGCTGGCGCACAGGCAAGGTGTTTTTTTCGGTTTGCTCAGGCATTTGGGCACTGCTCACGAAGCGCAGGATGTCAGACAGCACATGCTGCTTGCTTGTGTTAACAGTTGCTTGTCCTCTACTTCTACCGTGGCATTGGTGCACTCAACTGCAAACAAGCCAGCTCCTGATGCTACGCTGCCCGTTTGCGGCAGTTCAGCGGAATCTGTACAGGGGACGGTGCGCTGCCAAGCAGAACCTCAGGCAGGACCGCCCTCGAGACCCGAACAGCCATTGCCTCTGCAAACCATCTCATCGTCAGATCTTTTTGCGGTAGACCTGACTGAAGCAGCGGTAGGTACGATTGTGTCTTGCATCTGAGGCTGCGCTAGGGTACCTTCAATGTGGGGCCAACCTACTGAAAGCATGATACCCAACTACTGCATACCGGGCTCCTTATCCGCAGGAGGAGGGCCACTCTCCCAAGAAGGACCGTGGTGGACCAACGAACCATTGCTGGAGGCTGCCTGCACTTCCAAGTTTTGCGTAGCAACGTCAGGCCCATTCAGGGACAGCCCTGTCTTTTGGAATGGTACTGCCTTGCTGCCACCGTCGCGTAGCTCTTCCCAACCATGAGCAAAGGTGCATTGCGCCCCTTTGTCACAGTGTCCCCTTTCGAAGTACTTGCACAAGTCTTTCTTGAATCTCCTGGATTGGGGCAACACGCAACGAGCATTCAAATCTGTGGCCCAGGTGCTGCCAAGGCTCGGAACTTTGGGATCTTCAGAGACTGTTGACCCTTCACAGACAGAAAAATCACAGGAAGAAGTAAAGCCGATTGCATGTCCCACCTCTCGGAGGTTCACGCTTTGACCTCCTGAGCTGCAGGACAAGGTTTGTGCAAGCACTTAACACCCGAATGAACAAACAAAAGGGCCAGAAGATGACAGAAGAATTGAAGCAATTGACGCCGCCAAGGCGCGAAGGTTCCGATTCAGCACCCTCTTCTGCGGATGCCTTTTCACCTTGGCTACAGAGCGTCGATGCACCCCATTAAAAAGCTGCATGGCAGCAGTTCCTCTAACAATTGCAGGCAAGCGGACTTCCCAGTCGCAGCCCCTTACACCGAGCATTTATGAGCCGGAGGGTCGCCTGCGCACCCGGACCGGAGTCTGCACTGAAGGCTTAGGGCAGAGAGCAGGGCGCGCCTCCTCGTTGGTCTCTGGACGCTTAGCCTCTGCAGGTCGGTAACCACCGGTGTAGTCCCAGCGAAGCGAAGACCTGAAGCTCAGGATCCCTGTGCCGTTAAACGATCCCAGTTGGCCAAGACATGCCAAGACACTTTCGCTCCTGCTGTGCTTGAACACGCCGTGCTCGTGCAGCCTCCTCAGATTCCTCAGAAGATATGGCCAAGCGTCTCCCTCTGCCCTTACTTCGCTTCGACAGCGCTTGCGCTTGCCCTGTCCTCTGGCACATCGGCGTGAGCCTGCTGACCTGCGCATCAGCTGGCGCAAGCTCATTGCAAAAAAGTAAAGGGAGTGTGGCGGCATGGCGACTTGCCTGATGCAGCATCTTGGCTCTGCCAAAGGACCTCTTCGCCATCGGCGCCGTCGGCACTATCGATGTCAGCGTCGCTTTTGGAATCTCCGAGGGGCGCATCGGCTTTCATCACGCCCATAGCAACAAAGTGGCTCGTTCCTACCAGACAGACCTCAGGCGCAACTCAACGTTGCCTTGAAAGTGGGCAAAACCTCACGGCAAAATGACGCATGGTCAGCCAAGATACAAAGTCCAGCATCGCCTCCTTGGCATGCAAACCGTTGCAGTTTGTCTGTTAATCCAGTTATATCCAGTTTCATCCTGCCACTTGTTAACCCACGGAGTTGTTTTTGACTGCTTGCATTGGAGAGGCAATTGCGACCAGCAAGCAAGCATTGTCCGGAGATCCTTAGGCTTCATGGGACTGCATGAGATATTATTCCCAAGCCATGCGCTCTGAACCCACAAGCTCGCTGAGCCACTCCGCGATGCCCGAAACAAGGCCAGGAACAACGAGGAGGCGATGGACGCCCGAGTGGTGAGCTCTCCATCCGGCTCAAGCTGCAGGAGCGCTTCTGGCGCCAGGCAGCCAGCAAAACATAAGTTTTCACGAGCGAAGCAAGAGAAGCAAGAACTAGATGGTTTTCATCAGCATGGAGATGGCGCCTAGTTGCAGAGCGCGGCAGACACCAGCAAAGTTCTGCTCACTGAGACAGGTCTGAACCACAATGGGAAGGGCGGCCGGAAACAGGAAGTGGCCTGACTGCTGACAAGGTAGCCAGACACTCTAGCCACACCCACATTGCTGCCAATGCTGCCCCCAGCCCGGCCTATGAAAGCTGCACATCGCCCCTCACATTGCCCTGATGCCAGACGAGCTGACATGTCTGCATGGTACGCTGACTATCTGATGGAGGACTGCCAGGCTTTTGCTCCAAGCGCGTGTGGAAAGTTTCTTCTGTTTCTTGCGTGTGGATACCTACATCGGGCACCTGATGAGCATTGCACCGCTCACATACCTCTCGCTCACATCATTCGCTCATGCACAGCTGACCTCCTCCTGTCCTTCTCTGGTACTTGACGGTGTAACGTGGCCCATCTAATCGATCGCAAGCACTGGCGCATCGATGCGCAAACGACGACGTTAAAGCCGCAAATGTAGACAGTAACGGGTTGCATTCTAGGATATGAGAAAGCTTCTGCATAGTTGGTCGCCAATCTCCAACACATATCTCAGAAAAATGTGCGAAGAACAAAGTCACAGGCGATACGTTTATGCTTTCCTCTGCCCACGCTTTGTTGACCCCCCTCTGTCACCCAACCATCTTCAAGCTAAGCATAGCCAAGCCACTCACTAGTTCCGTGCACTTCAGCGGCGACTGCTGGGAGCTCAGCCCAATCAGATCACCCAGCTTCAATCCTAAGCTGCAGATCCCTTGTGCCACGGCTTTCTAAACTATCCGCGCCATGTGCTAGCTAAGCTCCATCCTCGATTGCATTCTTGACTTTGAGTCGGATTTCCTCCACGCTGCAGGCCCACACCTAAAAGCAGCACTCCACAGCTCTTACAAATGTCTAGCTGATATAACACATCAAAACAGCAGACTCGAAACTCCTGAAACTTCACCCCAGGCGGAAAAAGGTCACCTAAGCAATGACTCCAAGGGTCATGCGCAGCTGCAGAATTGATGTTGTCTGTTATGCTATCCGTAACGGGTGTCTCCATCACCGGTTCTAGTGCAGCTTCGGCAGCAGGCTCTGATGTTGCTGGCTGTGCAGACGAAAGAGGCTTGCAGTCTCTACTTGGAGCAGCAGGTTGAACTGTCCGGCTTGATGCACAGTCCACGCACAGGCTGTAGTCACATTCGCGACCTGGGACAACTAAGAAAGCCAGCCGAGCTCTCGCACAATGTCATTTAGGGCCAGGCAGTCCCAAAACGTTGACCCATGACCAATGTCCTCAGACAGTTGGGAGAACTGCAAGAACAGCCAGGCAGGCCAAAAGTGCGAACGTGTGTAAACAGTGCAAACACTTCATGCGCCCGAAGCTTCAATGCTGCAGCCATCACACTCGTACTCGTCCTCAGCGGCGCTGAGCTCATGTAAACTCATGGGGCCCCCTGCACCTCTGCATGTAGCATGACATTTCGCTCCAAGGCTCGGAGGCGAGGCACTTTGCCAACCTGTGACCCTGCGGACAGGTCGGGCTCGGATGCGCTGGGACCGCTGGGAGCTCAGCTCCACCACTCTGCGCAGTCGTCTGCTCATGCGGCTCCATCTGTGCTCGGAAAGCATGGATGCCTGGGCGTGGAAATGCAACATCTCTTCCGGTTTGGCTTGTCTTTGCTAGGCCCAGATGCTTTTCAGCCGCGCTGCTTTGGGCAAGTCCTGTACTATCTGTACTAGTACCAAGAACATACTCCTTGGTCACTGCATATTGGCCATACCACAACATCAAATCATGCTGCTTTCAGTGCCCAAACGAGCCTTCAAGCCGTGAACCTTGCACCAGACCTTCCTGAGCGACAGGTGAAGATGTACCATGCGGGGAGGCAGCCCTGGCCTTCAGGTTTTGAGGCGAAGGCCAGTGCTGTTCAAACGTTTCCCCAGCATCGCCTTCCGCTTCTCTTCGCTCCTTGCACACGCAAAAAGCACCGGCAGAGCCCACACAGCAACATCTGATGGTGGATGCTGAAGCTCACCTGAATTTAGATTTTACTGTTAAGCTGCAAACCAACAGAAGACTTGCGTGTTCTCACAGGCCCCTCCTTTGCAGTCTTCTTGGCGACCCGTAACCCTTTGATTTTGACAAGTGAAGACTTCGACAAGGGAAGATAGAGCCCGCGCACCTTAAGCCAGGACATCACCTCAGCATCCTTCTGCTTGTTGGCCTCGAGCAAGCAACTTTCAAGCAGCACATGACATTCCTCAATCAGGAATGAAAAAGTCCGCGCTTTCCTGGTGCCTCCAAGATGCAATGATGATGTCCGATTTGTTTTCGGATAACGATGATGGCCGCAGCTCTTCTTTTCCATGCGCGAACGGGCACATCTTACCCTTCTCCTGTGAACGAGCAGAAGTCCTATTCCCTTTGAGGGCTCAAGAATTTGGAGTCAAGGCTCGCAGAGCCCGCGCTCGAAAAATTTGCAGAGATCCGTTTTGTAGTTGTCTGGAGGTCTGCCCTGCCAGGGATGTGAGGGACTGTACCTGGGAACGCTCGAGGCCTGGCTTGTCCAAACAAATGGCCTTGCCCTTGCCAGAACTCTTCCCATCTGGCCAGCGGCTCCCCTTTGCCATGATCCACCACACTGGAAGAGCAGACTCAAGACTATGGGCTTTGCCCAAAAACAGCATGCGGCAGAGAAATCAATGTCATGTGGCTTCTCGCGTCGTGCTGCAAACAAAACAAGCAGCAAATGTTTGCACTGGCCACTGGGTTCACCACACCATCGCTGGCATCCGAGACTCCGGACCTTCAACCAGTTCATGGAAAGGTCTGAAACAGGGGCTGCTTTGCTGCCAGGTGACAACATCCGAGGTCGGCCCTGGGAGGGTGATGATGCTGTGGCCTAGTTGCAATGCTTGTATGGATGTTCCACTTCTCAGAAGCAAGAGGCGCACCATTCCACCGAAAGATGAAGAACGCTGTCTGATCAGAGCCTTAGACCGAGCTTTCCAAACATTGAAACATGATTCGGCGGTTCCTGAGGCAGCAGACAGAAGATGAGGGCACGGGCCTGGAGCAGCAGCTCACAGTGATCCTATGAATTTGCTTCGCAATTCGAGCAATCAGATCTGCCTCGACAAAGGTAAAGGAAAGCGAGTCTTCTGTTCCGCAGCCTGCAAACTCACGGCAAGGACGCTGTCTATTCTGATGCCACCTCTGCCCTCTTTCTTGCAAGAAACGATTGGCGACCCGCTCCTAAGCTATCTCTCTGGCGAAGCAGAGGATCGGTGAAACTGGTCCAGCAAGAGCTGCTGAAGCACTTATCCATCTGAGATTTTGTCTCTAAATCCTTCCAGTTCCACGTCTGCTCTTCTTGAATCAAGTTTGGCATCGCCTTCAAGTCTACTCGGAACCCAGGTTCCTCAAGCTTGCTAACCTCTCTGCAATAATTATACCGCTGGCATGTGCTTGCCCATAGCTGATGAGCTGGTTTTGTTTGCGGCTGGATTGCAGCTACCCGTCAAGATGGAAGAAATGCATCGAGGAGCCCAAACCGTTCTAGGCAACTTCCTGCGATTTCGCAAGAATCACTCCAGCGTCCTGGCCGACCGCTAGCTTTCTAAGCTGAGCTCCTCTGGATCGAAGGCACCTGCACAGCACGAACCCTAGTCCTGGCCCAGCGCAGGTAAAAGAACCATCTCCAAGCCAAGACACCAATTCCATGCGTTAACATCCAAGTGGGATGCAGTTCTTCGAGTCGTTTCGCGTTTTCGGGAAACCTGCGGGCAACTTGGCAAGCGCATCACTTGACGGCAGGAAGCGCCATTGAATGACCACTTGAAAAAGAGACTTTGGACTGGCCCACTGTAAGGGATTGAGGGTTATATAAGTTATATAGGATTACATAGGGCTCTACAGGCTATGGAGGATTATATGAGATTACATAGCGTTCAGGGGCCTAAATGATTCACCCGGTTTTTTCTTCTTACTTCCTGCCTTGGGTCCGGTAGCGCCACCGTCAGGCAACCCGCCGCCTTTTAGGGAAGTCTGCCCAGGCACCGGCCAGGCTACTGAAAGTAATATGGGTATTGCTGAAGAATAATACAAGTGGCAATCAGAAAATTAACAACAAAAATACCTGCACTACTAAAGTTAGTGATAGTTGAATACAAGCCGAAGCCTCATGGCCCCCGCAAGCATCACCCACGATTTTCATGTTTGGCCCGAGAAAACGGTTTCGAACTGCATGAAGTGCTCGTAGGTTACAAGCCTTACGGATTCGCTACGTACCAGTGACAGGCGTACCAAAATACGTCTGCTGCATGTTCCAACGACCAGGCGGATGCCTGATCCTACCTACCGGGCAATCCCGCTCTTTACTACAAACGTTTGCCTTTCCTTTCTTGTTGGCGTGCTGTCGCGCACGGGCCTCAACGCCACCGCCGGGTGGAAGGCCGAATGCCAGGGTTTGCGCAACCGGCCCAGCTCTGGGGACGCAAGCAAGAAAGGACTGGGGGGTTTCATCCTTCTTCCGGAAGAGGGTAGCAGAAGCCTTGAGGATCCCTTGCCGGGTGCGTACCTATCTCACCCTCCACCCGACACATGGGTGGAAGGGCGGGTAGGGGGTGAGCACACGGCTAGTTGCGGAAGCCTGGAAGGGTCAAGTATTTCTATTCATTATCAGAATAACAGTACTAATCATGCTACATGGCTTCACCTGCCCTCCAGCGATGCCCAAAGGCGAATCCTCGAACCTCGAGCTCACGGGGAAAAGCGTTCATGAGCCGTGAACAACCCGCAATATCTTCTTGGTGCCTGGCACGACACACCTGCGGCTATCTTTGCCAAGTCTTCGCGCAGCCTCGATGAAGATGTCAGGCCTTTCAGCGCCAGATCGCTCCATGGCTCCAGGCTGGCCAAGCTCATCCAAGCTCGAGGTTCCAACGCAGGCTTGCCACATTCAACCTCATCCCCGGTCACCACAGCATCCATGAGGTCTAATATTTCCTGCAGAAGCCGGAAGGCACCGTTTGAAGGAGGGCACTTGACTTCAGCTGATATGCTATTTTCTGTGGTAACAAACAGGGACGGTCCTTGTGGAAGAGCATCTTCTGATTGAAGGATGCCCTGACATCGCTGGCCATACTCATGGCTCTCATTATGTCAAGAGCTCAAGCGGCCTTGGGCTGGAAGTTGCAATTGCCATGGGGAACCCTGCTTTCTTCAGGGAGCGAAGAAGAGGCAGTGTTCCTGGCCAAGCCAAGATCTTGGAGTACAAGGCCTGTCGCTCACTGGGATGGCACTAGCTCTGTCGCATCAGGTACTTTCGTGCCTTGATGTCCTCCATGTACTCCTGCTTGCAGAAGCACAACGCCGGATGTATTCGTGAGGAGGTTTGCAAGACTAAGACGTCTCCTTGACATACGCTTCTGGCGTCAAGATTTCCGCTGTCAGGCCCACTTCCTGTTGGCTCATTGTGATTCAACAGCTGTCAGAGCAAATCGTTGCTTTGCTGCCACAGTGACCTGCAGAATCTTCCTGGACCAATCTTCAGTTTTGGTTCCCACAATCTTGCCGTGCAGCTCCTGCGCAAGTGAACTTGGGAGGCCTTCTGTGAAGTTCTTGCAGGTTTCGATTCATATTTCAGCCAGTCCCAGGCAAGCTGCTTCCGGCGCCGCAGCAGAGGAGCTTCTAGCGCCTCGTGCGAAACACCTTCAAGCCAGCATTCAGTTCAAGACTGAAGAGATCACATCAGCTGCGGGGAAGAGCCTTCGAAATCTATCAATGTACCATCCAGGTCGAAGATGATTGCCTGAACCTCTGAACAGATTGAATCTGTTACTCCAAGCCGGGCACAACACCGTTAACTCAACACCCTGGCCTTGCGCTTGACTTTCGAACTCCTACAGCACCGTGAATTTGCCCAAGTGTCCAGTGTCAAAGTCTGCGAGCGGCTTCTTCTACCAGTGACGTCCTCGTCCTCCTCAAGCCAGCACAAATCCTCAGGCCAAAAGGTAGGTTGTTGGTATCAACGGCGCCCCACTCAGTACTAGACTACTGCACAGTGCCAGGACCCAAACCCTCACGGGTATCCTGATCATCGACCCCTTCTCTTCACAGCTCCAGTGCACGACAAGTTACGCAGCTGCTAAACCGGCAGCCGCAAGAGCTGCACAATCCCGGAGTGGCAGCATGGCTTGCGAGGGTTTACTTGTATTGGGATCCTGTGCCTTGAGCTGGGCAATCCTGCCAGAAGTTGGCAGGTTGGTGCGAACAGTAATGACCCAGGCTACTGATCTCAACACCGGGTGTTCAAACGTATACTGCTCACGGCAAGGGAAAACATTTTAGTGCACCAATGGAGAAGCTCAACTTGGATCTGCTGCTTGCGTTTTGGCTTTACGTGACCAAAGCACAAGCTTTCTCAGCCAGAGCAGTGGGCGATGATGCGAAGCTGCGCAGTCGATGCGCCGCAACTACCCCACAGCCACTGAAGCCACTGAGCGGCCTGGAAGTCGATGCCGCGAAGAGCCAGGTCTAGGCGCCGCAGCCTGAGAGCCAGTGGGAGAAACGTTTCAATGTTAGAGTGAACTTTGTTTGTTGCAGCTCCTTCTTGACATTCAAGCCCAGCTCAAACCAGCAGCCCCCAAAAAACTATTGGAAATGTGTGTATGTGTATATATATATATACACATATTGTTGTGTATCCCCACATGGCTGTGGATCAAAAACCCGTTTCGGACCCCTCCACCCCTATTACACGCCGCTTTGTCGCGGCCTATCGCGGCCTGTTATGAGCCACAAGAGAACTTGTCATTGTCGCAAGCCAGGAGATTCGATTACAAGCCTGTGTCGCAGACTGGCCACCCAAATCTGTTACAAACCCAGTCTCTTGGATCTACAGCACTATCCCCTATACACGCTTTGCTCTTTACATCCCTACAGATCCCTGCTCCAGGGTTCCAGGCAGCTTCTTGTGCGGCCGGTCTGGCGCTGCAGGCCGAGGCCGGGGTCCCACGATGCGATGATCTCCCTGAGAACAACGAAGAAGACTCTGCGTCTGAGAATGAACGGTTTAGGGTCATATAGGGGTACTGGAAAAGAGAATGGACGCTAGTATCTTATTGGGTTTGGCACTTGCATGGCTGAGGCAGCATGGCAAGGTTCAATTCCGGAATAGTCGAGGAACAACTACAGCGGGCCTCCACTGCTGTACGCGACAAGAAGGAAAAGAACCAGAGACCAGAAGCTACAATGATTGATTGACCACCAAATACAAACTCCCAGCAGCGAGGCCCAACTTGCGGAGGATAAAGTCATCGCATCCAATCCCAGCGCACTACTGCGGCCAGAGGCACACCCATATACCCCTAGTCAGAACCTCAACCTATCCACAGTAGCGGCCGAGGCTGAGAAGCTACAAGGCGAACACACAGGCTTGCCATGGACTAAACATATTATTGGGTTTTGCCACTTGCATGGCTGAGGCAGCATCGCAAGGTTCAATCCGGAACATCTGAGAACTAAAAGCAACAGGCCAGGCCTCCATCAGAAACTCCGACTCAAAGCTCCAAAGGCTAAGCTACATTAAACTTAACAAACACGATGGAGACCTGCAAAGACGAGGGTTCAGGGCTTAGCTTTGGGGACATAAGTGTCCACAGGTGTCTATCTTGGTATAAAGGGATACAAGGGGATGGAGCACGCATCGCACCGGGGTATATGAATATACGGGGCTCTAAAGGGGTATGTAATGTAGGGATATGTAGAGAATTATGGGGTTCTATAGGGCTGTACAAGGTATGTAGGGACATATAATCCTAAACCCCAAACCCTAAACCCTATAAACCCTATACCCTCAACCCTATACCCTAGACCCTAGACCCTAAACCCTATACCCTAATCCCCAAAGCCCAAACCCTAAACCCTAAACCCTATACCCTAAACCCTAGACCCTAAACCCCAAACCCTCTAAACCCTATACCCTAATCCCCAAACCCTATACCCTAATCCCCAAAGCCCAAACCCTAAACGCTAAACCCTATACCCTAGACCCTCTACCCTAGACCCTATACCCTAGACCCTAAACCCTGATATATAGAGTTTAGTGCACTCCTGAGGCCAGAGCCGGCCGAGCTGTGCAGAACCCCAGAGCGGTGCTCATGGCATTCTCCTCACAGGTAATGAGCCAAAGGGTAATTTCCCAAAATAGAAGGATCCCAGTATGGACCCCAAAATACTATAATCCTACATATGGTGCCCCCTAAAAAAGAGTATTTTTGCGAAATTCCCTAAGGAACAGGATGCAGCATTGACTGGGTTGCTGTTAAGGAACTTGCATTAAGTTACCGCAATGGGCACATTTATAGTAATGAATATGGTTTCTGCAATGTAGTAACTTAAGATAAGTTCCTTAACAGCAACCGAGTTGACCTCCATGTAACAACTCCACGGCATCTTTCCTGGATGACTCGTATCTCCCCATGATCGATGTCGACAAACATGGTTTGCGGCTCGCATATTGCTTCCGCACCTTGGGACATGAGAAGCGCACAGGAATGTAGGTCAGGTTTGCGAGATTTTGTGAGCAAAGCTGGCCGTCTATGAGCTGAAAAAAGGCACAATGTCGTAAAAGTGAAGAGGGTAGGCATAGCTAAACTGCAGCATTTACGTGTCGCGGGTCGGAAACAAAGGACGCAACCAACTCGATAAATCGTCTTCCTGTGCTGAACTAAACCGCTGAACTAAACCGAAATCCACGGGATACAACCATTCACTGAGGCCCGAGCGCTGGACCATGTATGATGAGATGCCCAACACCTGCACACAATACATACATCAAGCGTGGCCAATACTTTGCCTTCTACTGGCATCTTGATTTTCTTACCTGCTGCCTTGGAAGCAAATGATCATGGAAGTGGGATGACACAAGCAGGAATCTTCAAGGGCAAGCAGCGAAGGGGAGTGGAGCTCCGCAGAAGTCGACAAGCCTCGGTTAGCTTTCTTCCTCCAGCTATCTCACCCTGATTTCCAACACACGCACACACACAACAGGCAAGCTTGAAAAAGGTTAGCTGCAGTTGGTTCAGGTCCTGGCGCATCAGGAAGCAACGGAACATAGACTGCAGCTGGCCTGGCATTTTTGGCAGGATTTTTCTGCGGCAAAACTCCTTTCTGATACGAGAAGCCAGGCCTTAACGGCCAAATCAGGCCAACCTTTCTCACGCAAAACTGGGTTGCTGTTACGGAACTGAAGCTAAGTTACCATAATGATTAACTGTAGTAATTAGTAACTAATATGGTTCTCCATTGTATTAAGTTCCTGAACAGCAACCCAGAAAACTGCTGGCTCAGAGGCGCAACAACAGACGCATTCAAGCTGAGCATGCCGCTAAGACTTCGCCAAAAGCGCAAAGAGCTGACATGCCTGAAGCTGCGTATACCGGTGTACACAAGCTGCATGTATTGCTGTCGCGCACTGCATTCTGATCAAAATCCAAGAGCTCGCGAACTTCCATTTTAAGAACCCCGAGTGGATGGAGCGTCACGGGCGGTCGAACTGGCGAGGCTTTCACTCCTGGCTCCGCCAGCGGCTCGGAAGTGACCGGGCCAGACATAGGCACCGCTGGCTTTAGCACACCCACAGCAAGGGGCTTCAGGAGCCCAGGAAGCTTTGGTCCTGGACCTGTTGCCGCCAGCAGGTGCGCTGGCGGAGGACAAGATGGAGGCTTTGGTCCACCTAGCGGACCCAGAGCATTCACCGGGCCAAGGTTTAGAGGGAGAATCTTCTCTTCCCGAGGCTCTGGGCGCAGAGCCTCAGTCTCCTTCTCAGGTTCTGGCCGCACCGGAGGACGGGCCTTGGGCTTCACAATCTGCCTTGGCTTCCCCACCTGAACCTCCAGATAAGGAATCAGCAAGCCTTGGTCATGGAATACCAGGACTGTGGCCAGTGCGTAGTACGAGTGCAGAATTCCGCCTGGCAACGCAACACCTAATAGTGGAAAATCTGTGTACTCCTCCAAGACCGCCTGCATGTCCGTCCGGATTTTGTCTGAAATTCCATCAGGACCACCAAGAATCAGGAGAACCCTCTTTATCTTTGCTGGCCGATCCGCGGTCAGGCTTTTAGCAGCTGCAACGAACTTGAGCTCCGGCTGACCACCCTCAAGGATCACGGCAGCGAAGTGCCCCCCATATTTGTGGGCCTGCGCGCTATATCGCCGTGCACGGCGACGAAGGAATGCGAGGAAGTTTGGCTCACCCGGCCCACCATTGCTGATCCGCATGCCGGAGTTTGCAGCCGTTCGATGCCAGCAGTCCAGGATGCCACCAATGACCTGCCGCTCGGTTAGAACCTTTTTCCGGTTTACCGTGTTGTAACGGTGATACTGCCGCAGCCGAAACTCCACACATGCCTGGCAGCTCAACATCAAGAAGTGCTTCATGTATCTCTTGAAGCCTGGCCCTTCGGAAGCACACATTCTGAGCGTGACCTGCGCATTTTCCATACGGCCCTTCCAGCTGTCCACAAGCGCATCGGAATATCGATCAATGCGAGGAAAACCGCCAGGTGCCCGACCAGCTAGATCCCAGCCCTGTCCTTCCAGTCCACCTCCCCAGTACAAGACACCCATCTTTGGCTTGTCCATCTCTGAACGGACAGATGTAACAGAGTCGAAAGATGATTCCGACACTTCGTCAATCTCCTTCTTTGGGGGCAGGGGCCTTGGAGGTGTCACTGGGCGTTGTTTGCCGCGGCTCCTTCGTGAGCTGCGCGAACGCCTGGCCCTCCTTGATCGTTTCCGCCTGTGTCCATACGTGGAGGAGCTCTTTGAGGAGCGAGAGCGGGAGGACCGGGATGACGAATGACGTCTGTCTTTGGCCATGGCATCGGTGATTCCTTCAAGCTCTGCGTGAGCAAGTCATCTGAGATTACTTTAACATTCTTGGCTTTGCTGAGCTACTACCTTGTCTGATTCTTTGATGAAGGGCCTGGTACGTTCTGCCCTTCAAATGGCAGCGCCATGCGCTCTCGCGTACCCAGCTGCATTCCTGAATTTGGCGGACGCTGGGAGAAACCCGGAGCAACAACGACCTGCTTATCTTCTAGGCACAACCCAACAGCTGCAGCAGAGCCCGCAGCAGACTGAATGAAGAACGATTCGATGCTCGAGAAGCAATGCCTCCGATCATGACATCATCCATACACCTGCCTAGAAACAGCCCGACGTGGCCTCTACGATTGTGACAACACTTTCGGGCTTGAGCTGCTGGAAAATCAACCTGACATGGCTCTGCTTGCCGAGCTTTGCAACAGCTGTCGGCTTGCCTGACGGGTAGGTCAAGCAGCGGCAGCTGGTTCCTTGCTTGAGGCCAAGGCGAACATGCATTCGCAACGTGGTCAGTTGCTTCAAGGACTTATGCAAATGAGACCAATGCGGCGCTGGTCTTTGCAGTGCGAACGGTGGTATCTCTGGCCAAGGCACCTTGAAAGATTTGCAGCATCTCTGCAAAAGCCATGATGCTGCCCTTCATTTGAGGCATCTGCAATTACTTGAAACCCCGGTGGTGGCAAAGGCGTCTCCGAGATAAAGCTGACGACAAACCTACCAGCAATCACAAGCCGTGCTTCTTCCTTCACCAAGGGCACTCGGGCACTCCATTGTGGCCTCTCTGGTGAGTTTCCCGAATACCGCAAGCTGTATA
Organism: Symbiodinium pilosum; assembly: GCA_905231905.1. Classification (NCBI taxonomy): domain Eukaryota; class Dinophyceae; order Suessiales; family Symbiodiniaceae; genus Symbiodinium; species Symbiodinium pilosum. The sequence goes on along the minus strand of CAJNIZ010012058.1, from coordinate 13,513 downwards.
AAAATGCTCGGAATGCCTTCAGCGAGTCACTAACATTTTCAAGTGCAGAAGGTCGAGGTAATCCTTGAGCGCAGAACCCCCCAGAGTGGCTGTGTACTGACCACGGCGAGTGCCTGTAACAAGGTGGTGCATTCTTCCACTTCGAGAACCAAAGAAGGTGAGACTCCAGCCCTCTGCACCAAGCATGAGCGAGCCGCATCCCAACACCAGATGTGCAACGCCTTGGTCGGTGTATCTGAACATCTTGAAGTCGCTTACCTTGAGAATGGCAGTTGTGGCATTTCTTAGCCAGTGGCTGCCCCAAAGCAGCGGTCCCCAGCTTCGTTGGTAAGGACAAAGCCATGAAGCGTCTCCACCACCTCGCACTGCACTTGCAGGTCGAGCCCCACTACCAAAAAAACAGTGTTTACAAGTTTACACTACTCTCACGCGCCTCGTCCTGCGGCCCCGCAACTTGAGCACCTGTGCTAATACAGTAATTGTACGTAGCGGGTAGCGGAAGCAAAACCCACAACATGCATCAGAGAAGTGTTTGCAGTCCAGCCTCCGCGCGGGAAGCAGAAGGAAGCAAGGGCGGGAGGAAACCTGAAGTGTTGGCTGCTTACAAATCCTCAATTTGGCTTGCACACCAGGAGTAGCTGGAATGGAGACCCTGTCTTCGCCTGACGTCCTTGTGATCCTTCTTCGGGTATCGTTGAAGGACCTGGACTGGGAGTTCGCCTGCCTCAGCTAAACAGTCCCAATTTCCATCTGTCAGCCCTTTCTTTGCCTCCTACCAGCTGACATCTAGACGCGTATGTTGCTGCCCGAACAGGCGCCGTACTTCCGGCAACGCTGCTTCGTCATGCACGCCAATAACGGCAAAGTACCTGCAAGTGTGACGGAAAGTGTAAGGAGGGAGAAGCTTTTCGTGGCACCCCCCCTCCCCTGCTGCAAGCCTTTGTCACCGATCTACGACAGCATGATGACAAGCCATCGGACGTGCCCAGACTAATTCTGCGCCCTCTCAGAAGTTACTAAGGGCCGGCCAACAAGCCCTATGAAGGCCCAGAATTTTCTGGACGTGGCCTCATGTTCACCGGGGTAGGCCAATGTCAGACAAGTGGCCGAACTGCGTTCTCAGGTGTTGAATGGCCGCCATCCATCAGAGCAAGCCAACCTGCCAGCTCAGGCTGCTGCAATGAGACTAGCACGCGTCAGGAAGCTCGCCTGATCCTGCTGTATCATGATGTCTCTGGTCATGCGGTGAATGTTAGGTGCTGCAATTAAAAGCTCGCAGTGTAGATTTGCATGAGTGTGCTTCACCTACTCCACCCAAGATAGGGCTGCAGTGCAGGATGTCAACTGCATGGACGAAGACCTCTTGTAGTGACTGAGGCTTGCTTTTACCATTCTGGGTAGCGCTGGCTTGAACCAAGCTGTGGCTCAAACCAACAGATCGAGACACTCCGCTCCGCGTATTCTTACACATGGCAGTTGATGCAACATCAAGCGACTAAGCATCAGCGACACAGCAGGAGCTTTTGAATCTACGGATCTGCAGCAGGCGTTCTAGCTGGGGCTGGGAGGGCACATACAGCCCTCCGTGAGCACCAGAGCCTGAACCCACTTGTGCTCCAGAAGCTATCAACGATATCAGCGTCAGCTTGCTGCCTTGGTGTTCTCTTGCTCCTTACTCAGAAATGCTTGACTGACCTCGAACTGGCAAGGCAGCAAGCTATGGGGAGCCACTTCGTCGCGACCCTGAACGCAAGCACAACACAGACAGCATCAGCATGCCTGCATGGTCTTGGACCACCTGCATGCTGCTGCCTTTTTGCCTGCAGCTCTTAATCTGTAAAGAATTCGTCATCACCCACCTTAAGACTCATGTCGCGTATGTCGCATCCACATGGGGGCGCTCACTCTTTGCTCAAGACTTTCGAGGCGCAGCCGCCCCTGTCACCATGAAATGCAAAACAACTCAGGGGTCTTTTCATGGTGTATCTACTCACGCCTGGCAGGAGCCTTACGGACAGAGTCGCCTGAGGTGCGTGTGAACACATCTTTCCGAAACACAGCGTGCACTTCCGACTTCCAACTTCTGAACTTTCCAAATGTAGGGCCCAGCGTTGTAGACATCGACAATGCCGTACAGCGGCTCCTGCCCTGGCATACAACAAGAAACACTTTTACAGACATAGATGTGTATGCGTGTGCATACATATATATATATA